>OU744816.1:1498047-1781976 GCA_916614155.1 Mesoligia furuncula | reverse complement strand
ACTACCGTTTAATCTAGGAACGACGCGTATAGTTTCTCACTATCATTCATTTCTTAATTATGTTAATCTCAATAGTATACAATCTCAGTTAGACACAGTTAGTACCAAATTGACTGGTTTCAGACATAAATTAAATAATAGGACATCCCTATTATTTGAACCGCATATGAATTACCTTACATCTAAATTAGCTAAAATATCTACCCAGCTAGAGTCATTCGAACATCATCGTCACAAAAGAGGACTTATCGATGGTCTAGGTTCCGTTATCAAGAGCATATCCGGTAATCTTGACCAAACTGATGCAATTAAATACAATAATGCCATAAGAATCCTCCAGGAAAATGAGCATAGGATACAGTCTCAACTTAACCAGCATGTTAGTCTATCTAAAACTTGGGTTTCACAAAATGCCAACTTATTAACTAATATAACTAAAAACCAAGAGAAAATAGGTAATGTTTTAAATCAGATAATTAATAACACGGTAAACTCCGACTACATCCACTATGCCCATATGGCTCAATACCTAACCATCTTAAGCGATAACATAGATGATCTGTCAGGAGAACTCCATAAACTAGAGTACACTTTAGCCTTCATACGTGCATTAAGCACACCGCATATGGTAATTAGTATAGCTGAGATTAGGAATATGTTAGATAAATTAAGGATTTTATACTCAAACGATGAAATCCTTGAACTAGAATTAAGAGACTATTACGACATAATTAAACTAGGATACTTCTACATAGGAAATCAGATAGTTATAGTATTTAAGGTGCCGATTGTCTTCTCTCCCATCTATACCCTTTATAAACTGTCCATTGTTCCTAACAAGAATAATAAAATCCTTGTACCTACCTCACCTTTTATCGCGATTTCTGGACATGATTCTATGTACATGGAGGCTGAATGCCCGAAGGTAAATTTTCTGTACCTCTGCGAAGCAAAATCAAAGTACAAGACCGAAGACGACCCGGATTGTATCCAGCATCTGATCTCCAAGCAAGAACTTCTGCCATCTTGTAAGCTGTCCTCTGTCGCCTTGAAGAAAGAAGCTGTAGAGCAACTCGACGAGGAACATTATACCATCAGTTTCCCACATCCAACCAAAGTGAAGATATTATGCAGACAAGAAATATATAAAACCCTTGAAGGAAGTTATCTGGCTATCATCCCGCATAACTGTCATATTAGAACGCCCGAATTCACTATAGCGAACTCTAACAATCACATCAAGGGATTCGCTCTGGAGATTACGCAACTGCCTACATATATTGAAGACTTAAAAACGTCAAGCGAATCACCAATCATACTAAACTCTGCTGACCTAGAAAACCTGCACTCAATAAACACGAAGATCATGCTACAGACTCCAGCTAAACTAAACGAAGCAAGCGATACAGCTCTCTACCATACCACGATTCCAATCTATCTAATACTATCCGGTGCAAGTGCACTCATCATCGCCCTGGTGTACCGACGACATCGAGCGAAACGTCTTCATAAAAGTCAACCAAAGGAAATGGATGATGCTACATACTCCGGAAATTATGCTGAAATTCAAGAACAAAATAGAACCAGTCCTGACAAGATAAGAATCGATCACAGCAACATTTCATCATCTCTCCCACACAAGATTTCGAAATAGTTGCTTATCTTCGGGGGGAGGTGTTACATATTCGCATAGCACCTAAATCGCTGACAAGCATTTACCTAGTTAGCGCGGATTGCATCAGCCGCGGACACGAGGCGCCGACGCAGCACAACGCGACGCAGCCCGACACCGGACATCGCGGCCTTCGTAAAATCGTCACTTTTGACACAGCATCGGTCAACCGTCGACTACTTAAGCTATTAATTAATATTGTAATTTCTATAAAATAAATTAAGTTAAATAAATTTTGTATTTTTTTCAATCCTCCGGCTACAGCCTTCGTAATTCACAGTAAAATACAATAACAAAACTAAATGGAAACACAAAGTAGGCAAATGTAATTAAAATGCTGGAGGCGGGCAGCCCTATCGCATGTTTAAGTACCGCGCGGCTGTAGGCATTTATTTCAAGGTTACAGCCGAGTTACCATACTGTATGATCTTTATACTGTGACTGTGTCTTTGCATTGTGTACAAACTTAGGTCGTTAAGTGGTGATTCTTATGTGGTTATATCGTTGCTACTTAATGTCAACCTTATTGCTATCGTATTATGTTACTTTTTCCTACCTTCCATGCTGTGTCATATTACCTTGTGCTGTTGGTCTGTTATTCTCAACGACCGCCTATCGCCTTTTGTATCCATTCAAAAGTCATTAGTCGTGTGGCGTTCAATATTGTTTTTTTGTCGGCCTCTGTGTATTGCTGTGCTTAATAAATTGCATAAAACTTTTTACTTCTACCTACGGAGTATCGAAGTTAAAATATTAATTTATTTTAAAGATAAACTTTTAAGTGAACGGGATAAATGTTGTTTATATTTTTTATTGAAATGCTCGGGAATGGCTCTTAAAATTTATTATCAAAACGTACGTGGCTTGCGAACGAAAACGAATAATCTTTATCGTAATGTATGTCTCAATTCATATGATATTATTATATTTACCGAAACTTGGCTATCTGATGGCATTCATAGTAGTGAACTTTTTGATGGTCGGTACCTTGTGTGGAGAAGGGACCGTGATTACTCACGCACCGCTCAAAAACGAGGTGGTGGTGTTTTGATTGCGGTGAAGAGCGAACTGTCAGTCGTTGAGAGACAGAGTTGGCGTAGCTCCGCGGAAGATATTTGGGTCTCGCTAACTCTAAAGAAATCTCGTCCCTCAGTAACTTATAGCTTACATATCTGTGCACTTTACCTGTGTAAAGAAAATCTTGGTAATTCTTACAACACTCAGTTGCTCAATTTCACTAATAATCTTAACCATTTGATTTTATCTCACCCATTGGATAAGTTCATAATATTGGGCGACTTTAACTTTGGTAATGAAGTGAACTGGATATATAGCACTGATAATAACACCGAATTAATTCCTCACAACCTAACAAACCAACAAATTATTGAATTCTTTGACTGTGTTACTACCTCTAACTTATCGCAATATAATAGTCAACGTAATGTGAATGGCAGATTGCTTGATTTGGTATTTTCTAATGATCAAGTTAATGTCACCGAGTGTCGTGATCCCTTGGCGTTGCCCGTAGATGGTCATCATAAACCATTGAAAATACAGGCTGATTTTGTAGAAATTCATGAACTTAGTGAAAACATGACCAAAAAATATATATTCTCTAAAGGTGATTATATCGCTATTAAATCGGAGCTAGATCAAGTAAATTGGGTGCAATATCTAGCTGTCGAGTCGTTAGATTATGCTGTTTCAAAATTCTACAGTAAATTATATGAACTAAGAGATAAACACGTTCCTCTAAAATCAGTTAGACAGTCTTTGCACCCAGCTTGGTATAGCTCGGCTTTAATAAAAGTGCTTAAAGAAAAATATAAATTTCATCGTAGATTCAAAACATACGGTAACATTTCCGATTACCACTCTTTCTCGTTATTACGTCAAAGGGCTATCGATTTGGAAAAATCATGTTTTACAACTTACATGGATAAGATTGAAGCATCAATTATAAAAAATCCAAAATCATTCTGGTCCTATATAAAAACAAAAAGAAATAACAGTTCTTTTCCTAAGGTAATGCACTACAACGACCAGTCGGCGAGCACAGGTGAAGAGATTAGTCATTTATTCGCCAGCTACTTCCATTCTACTTTTCAGGAACCAGACCAAGTACTTAATGAGTCCTGTTGTACACGATGCTGAAAGTGTTGCGTATATCAGTTCGGTAGAGGTTGATCGTGACCGCGTATTAAATCTTCATAAGACCTTAGATCTTTCTAAATCTGGTGGACCAGACTTAATACCTCCCTTATTTATTGTTAATTGTGCGGATAGTATTGTTGTCAAATTATCGTCCAATTTCCAAAATTTGTTTGTTTTCTAAAATTCTTGAAAGACTGGTTTATAGTGATGTTTACGCCGCTATGAAAAGTTCCTTCGGTAACGAGCAACACGGTTTCCTCCGAAAACGATCCACTACATCCAACTTATTACTATCACATGACTATATATCAGATGGCATGGAACAACGTGCACAGGTTGACGTGATTTATACCGATTACAGCAAATGCTTCGATCGTATTGATCATCGACTGCTTCTAAAAAAGCTTTTGGCATCCGGTATACATGGAGACTTATATAGATGGTTTTGTTCTTATATTGAGAATCGGACTCAGGCTGTAGTCCTTCAGGGATACACATCGGGATGGAGCTCGGTGCCTTCAGGTGTGCCTCAGGGATCCATTCTAGGACCTCTCCTATTTATCTTGTTTATTTCTGACGTAAAGCATTGTTTTAAACATTCATATATTCTTCTTTATGCTGATGACATGAAAATTCATAAAATTATTCGTAATTCTACTGATACACTTTTATTACAAGATGATCTACATAGATTTGAAGAATACTGTTGTAGAAATAAACTTCAATTAAATGTATCCAAGTGCTTTTTCATTACTTTTACACGTCAAAAAAATATCATTTCTTCTTCCTACACACTTAATAATCAAAACATTAGTAAAGTTAATAGTATAAGAGATCTTGGTATCATACTAGACGGTAAGGTTCTGTTCGACCAGCACATCGAGCATATCGTCAAAAAAGCTTCTAGTGCATTGGGTTTCATTATGCGACAATCAGCCTGTTTTCGTTCTCTTAAGCCTATAAAAATCTTATATTGTTCGTTCGTCCGCAGCCATCTGGAGTATGCATCGCAAGTCTGGAACCCTCAATATGAGATTTACAGAACTCGTATTGAGGGGGTCCAGATAAAGTTTTTGCGATATCTTGATTTTAAGGCGCACCAGTACTCAGACGATTATGTCCATCGTTGCAAAAGGTATCACTTTCTACCTCTTTATATGAGACGTGAAATAAATGATATATGTTTTTTACTACAAATTGCTAATGGTTCTATTGACTGCCCTGAATTGTTATCCAAATTAACACTACGTACCAATAAAATAGAACTTCGTCGACGACCACTATTGGATGTACCTTTTGCAACGACAAATTATAGACATAATTCATTCTTTTTAAGAAGTGCAAATAATTTTAACAGATTGACGCGGGAACTCGATATCGACTTATTCTGTACTAAATTAAACACGGCAAGACGACTTTTGGCTGACTCCTTATTTGTATAGAAAATTAATGAACTTGCAATTATGGCACGCAACATTTCTAGTGTTATTAATTGTAATCGACGTGTGTCTATTATCTGTGGAGGCTTGTCGTTAGCGATATGATTACTGTATGTTGTTAGCTATGTGATATTGTATTAGTCTGTAAGCCTTCTTAAAATTAAATAAATAAATAAAATAAATAAATAAATAATTTCTTTTTCACTTCCGTTCAAGTCGTTGAGAAATGTACTAAGAGAAATATACTCTCGATAGTCGCCCGCTTATTTGATGTGCTCGGTTTGGTCGCTCCCGTGATCTTTTATGCCAAGTTGCTCATCAAAGAGTTATGGCTGAGCAATATTGGTTGGGATGATTCCGCTCCTGACGACATTTTTAAACGTTTCTCCATTCTCATGCAAGAGTTTCCATTGCTGGATACATTACGCATACCACGCCATGTGGGTGTTACCGATGATTGTTCCGTTCGTATAGTCGCGTTTGCTGATGCTAGTATGGGTGGGTACGGGTGTGTGATTTATATACACTCTACTGGTCCATCCGGTGTTATAGTCCGCTTACTTTGTGCGAAATCAAAGGTTTCACCTACTAAAGTCACAACTCTTGCACGTCTGGAGCTATGTGCCGCCGTGCTCATGTCAAATTTCTTATTAAATTCAAGTTTCAATTCGTCTCTTTCACATGAGTTATCAACCCGCCGCATAATGTGGAAAATGAAATCACCTCGCTCCCCACATTTTGGCTCCATGAGGGAAGCGAATGTTAAAACATTTAAAACGCACCTTTATCGCGTGATCGGAAGTCAGCTTCTCACCTATGAGGAGTTACAAACTGTACTCATTCAAATAGAGTGCATTATGAACTCGCGCCCTCTGAGCGTTTTGTCTTCCGATCCCCATCCCGAAGTTATTACTCCCGCTCACTTTTTGATGTCGACTCCATTGCAGTACCTGCCGGCAGCCGATTTGTCTGGTCAGCGCATTAATTTGTCACAGCGCAAACAGTTGTTAGATAGTATGGTCCAATCCTTCTGGAAGAAATGGCACCTAGAGTATCTGCATACGCTGCAAGTCAGGCAAAAATGGGCAACTCCGGACTAACCCGTAGAAGTTGGAACTGTAGTACATTTGGGACAGGATAATTCAGCTCCTCTAATTTGGCCATTAGGAGTTGTAACTGAGGTTTATAGAGGCACGGATAATGTCTCTCGTGTTGCAATGGTAAAGACAAAGTTCGGTAACTTTAAACGTGCCGTCGCTAAATTATATCCTATTCCAACGCAATAAACGTCAACTCTTATACGATATTCATAGTCTTAAGGTTTAGGAAATACATTAAATTAAATAACTTAATTATATCGTCTGTTTCTCGCATTCAGTCATAAAGCTTAAACTTCTTCTGATCATAATGTAGTTCAGTAAATACTTATAATTTTTTCACTTTCCCTTTTGAAAGTACTTGCATCCTTCCAAGGAGGGGCAGCATGGTGAATCGTCAATGCTTTTTTTCAATATAAAAAATAAAATAATAACATTTTAGGATTTTTTCTTATAATATAATATGTCAGCGTTTCAAATTAAATATTTGAACTTCTCAATTGATGAATCCTGGCACCAATATTTTTGTCGCAGCGCCCATGTATCGGAACTTTCTTGAGTTTTCTCGCTAGAGGCCGATAGATGGCCTTCGCGACGGTTTTTTAGTGTGTGTTTCCCGCTGGACAGTGAAGTGTGGATGGGCTCCGCATTTTGAATATTCCTCTTATGGTGAAATCTTGATGATACTCGTAAAATAATCGGACCTGCATCTGTGCTTTGTTGAGAACTTATAGTGCAGTGTTGATTTTTGGAGTTTCAACCATTCCAACGGACGATATAAGAAGATTTGCGAGCCGGCCGGCCGCTATAGACCTACCGCCATCATGCGCTCATGAACGAGATATCTTCCCATCACCCTGGGTCTGAGTGGGATCTCTGGATTGTCAAGGTACGTGGGTTTTGCTGCTGTAATTTTTGGTATTGGTTCATAAAGGGATTCATCAATAGGGAAATTATCTTATTTTTGAGGTCCGCCATTACGCTCGTGAGTTAAGTTCTTATTTCGAATTTTTCTCACCACACTCATCAAAGGTGCAGGCTATTTACACGCCTCACCAATATATAATAATTAAAGTTGGTTATAAGTTTTTCGTTAGAGTTGAAGCCTGAGTTTTAATACTTTAGAACTGAACTCAGATTTAGTTAAAAGTCATTTATTGAAACTAGGCTGAGAATCAGCACTTTTTGTACGCCATGACCACTGTGCTGGGAAGAAGTGGCGCAACAAATCCCGTGCACAAATAATACATGTGATCTCACGAAGCTTACGACTCATCCCTCTTGTCATACGATATCACACTTTGTTGACCTGCCTACCCATGTGACAAAATTTATGGATGGTCCCTAAGAGACCACTACAATTATGTCCTTGTCAATTAAAGCATAGGTACTTACTGCGCAAGGCAACTGATCCATTGTTTTCTATTATTGATCCTCCGATTCCTATTGCAGAATCACGGTATCTGAAATGACAACAAAGAGATGAACTTTTTTGCAGAAGTAGCTGTAGGGCTTCTTGTTAAAAGGTTCTTCCTGGAGAGACAGGACTTCCTAGTTGGTTTCCCTGTTCTGTGTGGCTATGGTTGACTACATAACAGCCGGTTTAGTCTAGCCATGTGGGTTTATAGAGGTATATGTGAAACTAACCAGAAAATTATGTGGAAAAACCCAGTACCTGAGAGTGTCCCCGATTCAGGGACCAAACCCAGAACTTAACCGCCTGTGACCACTTAACCAACTGTATGGGAAGTGAATCATAAGTGAATAGACTTATCAACCCAACAAATAAGTACCTGTTCCTACAAGTGTAATCAATGACTCATCATGATGGTAAGACAATAAACAGCAAACATCTTATAAATAAAGTGTGGTGTGTGTTATGGTATGTTGTTCTGTGGTGGTGATGATGAACCGCCTCGTTAGTCAAGTGGTCGTAAGTGCAACTGCTGGGGTTTTGGGTTCGAGCCCCGGGTCGGGAAAAATGTTATTGGGTTTTTCCGTAGGGAATTTCTCAGTTAGCAGCCCGGAGTCAAGAAGATGGTGGAGCGTTACCCCCGTGCCTTGTGAACGTGAAGCCGTTGGTCTCTTCCCGGTTGTGTTGGATTGCCGTCCGAAGATTCCGAGTGTAAAAGATGAATACTTACAATTCTTCCTGGGTGGTGCTACAATCAGCGCAGCAGACAACTGGCTCATTGTTTTTATAGGAACAGATGTCTGGTGGCTCTCGAAGGTTCAGAACATCGAAACCTGCATTAACCTGCAAAAGTACAATAGTTCGATAGGGATCCTGCCGTTTTGCCAAAAAGATTTTGCCAAAATTTCACTACCCAAACAAATTTTGGCAACCTTTCTTTATACCAATGCAATGTTTGGAATGATTTTAGTACGCACATTTTCATTTGGTCAAATTTTTACTTGGCAGAATATTATTAAGGATAATGTAATTTAGGCATTTGATCTTTAATCAAATGATTTATTACAGCAAACAATCTTTAGACAATAAACGTTTGGTCAAATGATTTGTTATGACAAAAAATATAAAGGCAATAATAAGATTTTTTGGGAATTATATAATTAAAAAAGGGGAATTTTTAACTGCACCTCTATTTAGAAATTTAAGCAAACAAAATTTTTCCACTAATAACCTACTGCTTATCAAATAAATGACTGTACAACAAATTAACTACACTACACACTAAACCAACATAATATACAAAAGTAACACATTTGTAATGGCAACTTAGGATGCAAGAGCGAGCGAAGCGAGCTCGGGACTTGGGGCACCCCGACTCGGACAGGTTAGGTTCGAAGGGGATGACGGGGGCTCGAGTGAACGAGCAAAGCGAGCGAACGAGCCCCCGTTATCCCCTTCGTGTTAGGTTCCTTTAAACCCTGTAGACAGAAATAGGGGCCCCGCGAAGCGGGGCTCCGTCGACGACGCCTAACCACATATTTTTGTAGATAAAAAAAAATTATGGGCATTTTTGCCTCGGCCACTATGATTTACTTTTAGTTAACAGATAGTCATTCAGTAAAACAGTTAAGCTTTAAAGATCTAACAGTATAGTATAATTGATTTATTTGATGAGCAAATTTAGTGTCCAATTCAGTATTTTTGGTTGTAATTTCGAATATTTTGATTGAAAAAAGGGGATTTACAGTTAAAGTACCACCCATTAAAAACTGCAATTTTATTTTAAAGTACCTACCTAATCATTTATTTAATACAAAATATTTGTAACTTACAATTTTAAATGTTTCGCAATGTACATAAGCAATTTTATTTCGGAGAATTCAGAATTGTGTTGCAGAATTCGATTAATTCTGTCGTCTTTATCCGTTTTTTTTTCTTTTTTTGCCGGCGGGCCAGAAACGACCAGATTATATGTATAGAAAAAAAATATGGAAAAAAAAGTGATTATTTTTAGCATGCTATCGAGAACCGAATTAGCTAGATGAGGTTAATTATTAAAAAAAAATGCTAAGGTTAGGTTAAAACTGTGACCTGACCTACGCACGAGACGAGCGAGCGAAGCGAGCGGTGCCGCGGCAGCAGCCGGCGAGTGCCAGAAACGACTAGATTATATAGAAAAAAAATATGGAAAAAAACAGGCTACCCGAAACTGAACTAGTCAGACGAGGTTAATTATTAAAAAAAGGTTCCAAATAAAAAAAAAATACTACCAGAATAGTTAATATTAATATTATTATTACCTGTTTAAAAAATGTTGACAGCTTTTCAACCGTCATGCGCAAGAGATGCGCATCGTTATTATATCGGTTTTGCGCCAGCTCCAACACTATCCTGAGGACGTTGGCTGACCGCTGGGACTCTCCGATTCTAGGACGCTGGATACGACTCCATGCGGTGAAGTAGATTGGGATGGGAAAGTCTCTAGCGGGTGTAGTTTAAAATTCATTTAATTTTCCGTTAGTTTAGTTTATTTACTAACACTAGATATAAGGCATTTTATACTGGTACAGTCGGTGACCAACATTGTCTGACCCACCCAACATTGCCTGACTCACCCGGCATATCTTGTCAAGCCATTTTAATCATTATCTTCTTGTCGTTAAAGTTGAAAAGCTTTTAAATAACACGGCCATACCTACTTACTACCTAATCTTTAATTTCGCGTATTCTCAACCAGTCATTGTGGCTTCGCGGTTCGATGCTGGATCCGCGACGAACAACATGTGGGTTCGAAAACACAATCCACCTTTTATCAATTTCTTTATACACACATCAAAAGTGTCTAGGGATCAACATATATTTTTGCAATAACTTTTCTCCTGATTGATATTAATTAAAATTTTCTTTAAGGATTCATCAAATAAAGTGTTTTCGTTTGTCACAGTAACGATAAACCAAGTCACCTTTGCATTAATAAAGAAATTTGCCATTTTCCTAATAAAGGGATTTTTGACATTTGAACCACTAACACAAAAGTTCGAAAAAAAGACTGAAATAACAGTTTTCTTTAAAATTTTATTGGGTAACTTAAACAATTAATAATCCGTGTTTCTACCGCGAACACTAACAACACAAGAACATCGGTTTGGCATACTCAAAATGAGTTCATCCAAATCACGCTGTGGAATGGCCGCCCATGTTCGTTTCAACAACAAAAAAAGGTCTTCTTGCGACTGGATACCCTCCATATTCGGCAGAGCTCTTCTCTGTAGCATATCCCATGCATGCTCAATCGGGTTCAAGTCTGGCGACTGAGCAGGCCAAGGCAGGACATTAATGTTAGCTGCGGCGAGAGTCTGTCTTACAACTCTTGCGGTGTGCGGTCGTGCATTATCATGCATTAACTGAAATAAGGGACCGATTTGCACTTGTAGAGGAACGATGACGTCTGATACAATCGTCTCAGCATAAATTTGAGCGTTGAGGTTGCCTCTGATCCAAATCAACTCAGTTCTTCCGCCGATCCTAATACCCGCCCATACCATGATGGTTCCACCACTATAAGGATGGACTTCCTGGCAGGATTTTAATCGCTGTTGGCGTCCAGGGGTTCTCCAGTGTCGTATACGTCTTGTATCCGGTCTCATACCAAAACGAGACTCATCAGAAAAGCACACGAAACGCCATTGTTCTTCTGCCCAATTTCTGTGTTCAAGAGCCCATTGATATCGAATCCTACGATTGTGCATTGCTATAGGTAGTACCCGTAGCGGTCTTCGGGAATGAAGGTTCACTTCATGCAAGCGGTTTCTGACTGTTTGGTCGCTAATTAAGTTCCCTGAAGAGTGATGAAGCCTCACGGCTAACATCATGGCGGTTATTGTTGGAGCTCTTCGAGTTAAGATTTGAATGTATCGGTCTTGTCTCCGTGTGGTGCAGCGATACCGTCCTCCATGGCGCTCAGCCACGGTACCAGTGCTTCGGTAACGTGTCCAAAGTCGACTGATAACACTCTGACTTGTATTCAGAGCTAAAGCCACAGTACGTTGCCGGGAACCAGCTTCTATCATTCCCACGGCTCTGAGCACTTCTTCCCTGCTTAAATGACGTCGCCGCTCCATAATAACGTTGGTTTTAATCAGTAGTAGGGAAACAGTAGCACTAATAATGTCTTCAATGCGTTGTATGTTTTTATAGGGAAAATATTGACAGCTGATTTTCATCTTTTACTCGAATTTGATTCACAGTTCCTGATTCAAATTATGAAATGCACCAAAAAGGATCCATATAAATTTATAAAATCATAAATTTATTACAAAGCCACATCTCAATCTCAAGAAATCCGCATAAAAATGCTTGATCCCTAGACACTTTTGATGTGTGTAATTTCTTTTTCTTTATTTGTTTTTATTTATGATTTCTACAATATTTCTTGCATTATTATAGAACGACCAATATGATTTTTGCCTAACAACTTTTCTGGAAAACAAGTGGGTAAATAAAAAAAAACTATAAGCCCTCAAATAAGTAGGACGAAGTAAAAGTTTACGTCGTGGGGTAGATGGATACTAAATTGATTTAAGTGACAAAAGTCAGTCTACCTACGCCTAAACAGTGACTGCGGCCAATCTCTATAATATATATTAGTCTATGACTGCGGCGCACAAACATTTCTAAAACGTTTGACGTAAATCGTGAAAAGTATTTTTAATGAATTTGGTGTAATCAAAGCGTCATGTCGCAACTTAATGACTATACAAAACATTGCTGGCTGGATGGTGACGTCCTGCTGCCGACTGTGCGAATTGCCTATCCAAATACAGATATTTACTTCGTGCAAGATAACTGCTCCATCCACCGTGCAGGCATTGTGAAGAATTGGTTAGCTGCTCAAGAAAATACTGTTATTTACTGGCCATCATCATCTAAAACTCCCGATTTGAACCCTATAGAAAACCTATGGGGTCAAATGGTTTTAAATTGGGACACATCCGAAGTGCGAAATAAAAACCACTTCGCTGAGATCGTGTCATCGTCATGGGAGCACATGAGAGGAAAAGATTTGTGTTGGAACATGGTGTGCGGTATGCGTAGCCGCTTACAGCAAGTTATAGAAGGAGACGGTGCGCCACTTCGCTACTAACTAATCTACTTATAAGTATTTTGAAACACACTATGTAAGTAAATGCTCAATTGAATGAATGCTAAACCATTAAAATGTAAGATTCTGTGGTGATGTTATTGAAATAAATGGAAATGCATTTTTCTATTTAAATAACATGTTGATTCACTACATATACTTAGCTATAAATCTGTAAAACATTTCACAAATTCATTCATTTTCTCGCATTTATACATCAATTTTTTCTCGATAACACACTTCCAAGCAATTACCATTAGCATGACTTTTTTTTCACTATTTAAATGTTTATAAATGGTTAGGTTTGAATATGATATTATAAAATGTATTAATTTTGAACTAAAGAGCATTTACTTACTTTACCTTACTTATGTATATTTTAACGAATTAATAAACATTTTTATTACTTGCAATGATTTTGTTTCATTTCTATACAAACTGCCCATTTAAAAAGATATTTCCCGACTTCGTTCGTAAAAAAAAAGTAAAAAAATGGATAATAAAAAAACAAAACATTGCTAACTAAAAACTGTTAGGTTTTCCTGGTTTCGAACGCAGACAACGATAAATATCGAGCTGCCTTAGTGACCACGAGACCAACTCAATTCTTGTAATATGTTTTGAAATTCGATCTTAGTTGTGATGACAGACGCAATATTCTAAAGAATTTGAACCATATCGTATATTTTCATTAAGTTCATTATCGCACAATCACAACCAGCTATTAAAATGAATCACGGAATTTAGCTATTAACCGTAGACACCTTTAAAATGTTACTGATGCGCGATAATTTTTTTTATTCATCCACCCTCGCCTTGGTTTTTTTTTTAGTAGTCTTGAAACTCATTAGCCTTTCAACCTTAACAACAACAATATAATGATTAAAATCGCCTAACAACATGATTTATCGAAATGCTTGCACGGAGTATTCCAAATGTTCACGATAAGGTTCAAATTCGCTATCATTCAAGTGGGTCAGATAATGTTGGCCACCGACTGTACTAACAAACTATGGAACTTGATTCTGAAATAAATGTTTATTATTATTATTTATTATTACTATTAAAATTTGTCTCAAGTGGAAAAAACACTCTTGTAATAAAACGTATTCAAAGTTAGATCTTATGCTTGAAATGGCTGCCTTAAAACTGCGAAAACTGACGATACTAAATATTTGGCAAATGTTATTTTGCGTAAAATGAGTTGTTCCAACTGAAATATTTGACTAAATAAAAATCGGTAAAAGTACTAGTTGGTAAAATAGTTATTGTTTAAACGTTCACTTGCCAAACATTAGGTTTGGGTTACAATAATTTGTGAAGAGATTTTTTGCTAAGTAATAATTAGGCAAATAAAATTATGCGGAAGATTGTTTGGAAAGTGATAATTTGGCAATTTCTTTTTGGTGAAACAAGGGAGACCCGTTCGAAATCTAAAGACAAACAAGAATTAAGGTCCCAATTATTGTTTCTGTTTAAAGTTATAAATATGTTGTTTCTTGTTATTTTATGTTGTTTCTGTTTAAAGTTATAATGTTTAAAGTTATAATTATACTCATCATGTCATTTGACGGTAATGTCAAGAAATGGCCATTGTTTTATCAACAATTTAAAAGCATGATATACGATAACGTGAAAACGAAACAGAAAAAACCTCTCCAGCAAAAGGAGCTCCTGTGATGTGCTCCACAGAAAACACCATGTTTCTTAACCCTGTTGATCCCTATGAAGTAAATAAAATAATAAAAAAATAAAAAGAGCTATGGAGTAGACGAACTTCCCCCATTTCTACTTAAGCAATGTGCAGACGAACTAACCCTACCATTTTATAAACTAATTAATCAATCGATTGAAGAGGGAACCTTTCCCAAACAACTTAAAAACGCACTGATAAAACCTATACATAAAAAAAAATCAAAATAAATAAATAAATAAATAAAATCTAAAACCGACCCTAATAACTATCGGCCTATCGCTGTGAAAAATAATATAATATACTTGACGACTGCCAAAACGGTTTCCGTAAAAATAGGTCTACAACGTTAGCAGTCTACAAATACGTACAAGAGGCTCTAACTATTATTAATAATAAAACTACGCCATAGGTATGCTGCTCGATATGTTCAAAGCCTATGATAAGGTGCAATTTAAAATACTATTAGACAAGTTACATGGGATAGGAATACGAGGAAAAGCTCACGAATGGTTTGCATCATACCTAAAGGATAGGGTACAACTAGTAGAAATAAATAATATGAATGTTTCGATAACTGATAAAATGAATATTTCGATAACAACACAAATGAAATAATTAAATAAGATCCGACAGTAAAGCAGTAAACGCGTCAATTCCCCAAGGGAGTGTAGTAGGCTGTGTAATGTTCGCTGGGTTAATAAAACACGCTTTGCTAGATCACCGAGGTGACGTAGTCTATGCGAAACGCAGAGAACGTCTGCTCTCGCCTACGGCCGGTAAGCGACTGCCACGCCAATACCTGCGCATACACTACATCCCTCCTTTATTTTTATTGAATTGAAATATTTGTTGTTGTCATGTTTATTGAAATATTGAATCGATTCTAGTCGCCCATTCCAAAAGGTAGTTTTCATATGGAGAAGAATGGGCGAGAAACTCCACCGTTACCCTTTTAAAATGTTTTACAAGGTCTTGTTTATATAATTATGTGATTAAACGAACTTACCAAGTGAAGTTCTATCATAATTATACGAAGCTCCTTCTCCAAGACATTAACACTTGTAGTTACGCTGGTATGAGCCAGCGCCATCACAATTATTTCAAAGCTAAAATTAAATATTAGTTCTCTCGTCTGGCAACCCTGCAATGTCATTTCGTTTAAAGGTAAGTACATGAACAACCCTACATAGGGAAGCACTTATGTGTGGGGAAGGGTTGGGAGTACATGTCTTGGAGAAGGAGCTTCGTATAATTATGATAGAACTTCACTTGGTAAGTTCGTTTAATCACATAATTATACTCCCTCCTTCTCCAAGACATTAACACTTGTAGATGTTTAAAGCTGGGGTTGTGAATTATACTCAAGTTATTAAAGTAATAAAGTATTTAATAAAAACATAATAATCATAAAAACAAAGAAAAAACATATCCTCTAATTATATTTCAAAACAATTTCTATTAATTTTATATCAAACAATCAATTGTTTACAGTGCTACAAATTATGTCACTGAACACAGTTGGGTCTTCAATAACTGGCCTATTATAATGTCTAGGAAAAGTGGCAGAGTTTTCGGTCCAGCCAGCAGTTCTTTGAATGTGATCTATGCTGACTCCATGCCTTTTTGCCGCTGATGTAGACGCATGTCTTGTACTGTGGGCTGTAAAGGTCACGTCAATTCCTGACTCACGTAAGATTTCTTTAATCCAGCGACTGATTGTCTGAGTTGTGGCACTGTGGTGTGGCTTTTTAAAGGTTAATATTAATTTTTCTGTCTCTTTTCTTAATAATTCTGTTCTATTCATGTAACATTTGATAGCAGTGACAGGGCAAATCTCAATTTTATTTCTATACATTTTAAGATGTATTAATGGTTGTAGGCTTCTGACTTTTGAAGTTTTTATTAGGTCAGGAATATATATCTGAATGCCCTCATTAGTGAATTTAATATTTTTAACATTTATTAATGATAAGGTTTGGACTCTATGTCCAGTTGTTAGAGCCAAAATTGTTACTACTTTATTCGTGAGTTTCTCTAAACTTATATCTTCATTTGGGTCAACACTAGATAAATATGTTAGTACCACTCCTGGGTCCCAAGTTAAGTTATACTTTGGGGTCGGTGGTTTTAGTCGGTAAACTCCTTTTAAAAAACGTTTAACCCTTTCATCACTTCCTATTTTTGAACTTATTAAGAGCGAAAGAGCTGATCTGGCACTATTTATGGAACCATATGAGGCTCCAGACTCTAAGCGTTCACTCAGAAAACTTAGTATATAGGGAACAGAGGCCTGAAAGGTGTCTATTTTTAATTTATGACAAAACAGCCACCTGGATTTTAGAGAAGAATCATACTGTTTCATGGAGTTAATTGAGAGTGAGTTTAGCATAACTGTAAGAGCTGAAGTTGGCGTGCCTCGTCTTATGTATGCCTCGTAGAGAGCAGCCCTGCAGCCAGGGTAAGTTGACGATGAAGGGGGTGACTTTCCCTGAAAGGAGATGACAACAAACTTTTATTATGTTCGAAAATTAATATTTCCTTAAGTAGCAGCGAGTTTAGCAGAGGGGACCATGGTTGAGACGGCCAGTATGGAAATACCTCTGTCGCCCTATCTGTTTTAATTTTATGAAGGTATTTTAATATGACTGAAAATGGGGGAAATGCATTAAAAAAAATATTTGCCCAGTTCAGAGTAAATGCATCAACTGGGATAGCTTCCGGATCACATTTCCAAGATACAATTTTTTTTACATTTATTATTTATTCTTGAAGCAAACAAATCCACATCAGGTAACCCAAAGCAGTTAACTATTTCAAGGTATACTTTATATGAAAGCTCCCATTCAATGTTAACCTTTCGAGATTCTTTGTCTGCCTCATAGTTGTCTTTGGTGTTAATATAAGATGCATAAATCCAAATACCTCTTGCCTCACACCACTGCCAGATATCCCTTGCGATATTATTTAGATGGGGAAATTGTATTCCACCCATTTTATTAATGTAAGCTACAGCAGTAGTACTGACAACTCTTAACAAGACTTCACAATTATGCAAGTGTTTTGTAAAACATTGGAGACCTAACAAGACTGCTTTTAATTCTAAAAAGTTTATATGGTGTTTCTTTTCTAAATGTGACCATGAGCCTGCATCTCTATTTTGATGACATACAGCCCCCCACCCAGTAGTTGAAGCATCTGTATGTATTTCTATTTTGAAATTATGTTGTTTTATCGGATTACATTTACCTAAATTATTACTCCACCAGTCTAATTCTTTGTGAACTATGTTTTTGAGGGACATTATTGCATCGTAATTATCTTTCGACTGAAGTAGAGCAAGGTACATTTCTCTTTCTAATTTCTTAGTGTATACCCAGCCATATGGAATGGCTGGGCATGTTGAAGTTAATGTTCCTAACATTTGAGAAAATTCTCTGATTTGACATTGACTTTTCCCTTGATAATTTTTAATTTTTTCTAGAATTAAAGTTTGTTTTTGTTTAGGAAGTGATAGAGTAAGATTAGTTGAATTAATAATAAAACCCAAATACTTGCATGATTGGCTTGGTTCAAGAATGCTCTTTTCAAGATTAACAACAAATCCTAAGCCTTGTGAAAGTGTGACTGCAATTTTGACATTTTCCATACATTTCCTTTTAGATTTATTAAAATATAAGCTGTCATCTAAATAAAAAGTCGTCAAAATGTTTTTGTTTCTAAGGTAAGTGTAAACGGGTTTTAATCATTTGGTAAAAATAAAGATGGATTCAATGTCAGCAGCTCGACCCCATAGTAAAATGCCGTACGACATAATGCTGTGAAAGTAGCTAAAATAGACTACACGCGCGGTTTCTACGTCAGTTAACTGTCTTATCTTTCTAACAGTATAAGCGGCCGAGCTAAGCCGCCCCGCAAGAGATGTTATGTGAGGTCCCCATTGTAATTTCTCGTCTAGCGTGATTCCCAGAAAAACCGTTTGATCAACAAAATCCAGTTTTTCTCCATTCAGTATGATGTCACATTCGCTACTTCTAACATTAGGTTATTTAAATCTAATGCATTTGGTTTTCTTTTCATTTAGTACCAAATTATTTACCGTAAACCAATCATGGACCTGAAGAATAGAGTTATTCACGTCGTCAAGACTTTGTGCACGTCTGTCTATCTTAAAGATCAATGAGGTGTCATCTGCAAATAACACCATCTTCGGTTAATTTTGAAGTAATTGGGGTAAATCATTCATGTAAACTAAGAAGAGGTGCCAACCCAACGTCGATAAATTAGCGTCGAACGAATGGCCCAGGCGTGGAGATCTTTTCCCTGAGACTGAAGGGTTCTTCATGGCAGCAATCCAAGACCAAGTAATCGAGACTCGCAACTACCAAAAATATTTATTATGCGAATCCCCATTTCAACTGATATTTGCAGGCGATGTCATAGTTCTTCCGAAACTATCCAACATATTACTGGAGCATGTAGAGCAATTATTCAGACTGACTATAAGCACAGGCATGATCAAATAGCCAATATAATCCATCAAAAACTTGCTATAAAATACAAATTAATAACTACACCTCCAGTGCCTTACTACAAATATAATCCTGAAATCGTTCTTGAAAACACAACACACAAGCTATACTTTGATCGAGCCATCCTCACAGAAAGAACAACTCATTACAATAGGCCAGACATAACTTTACTAGAGAAAATTAATAAAAGTGCGCAAATTATTGACATAGCAGTACCAAACACACACAACCTACAAAACACTATTGCAGAAAAGCTGTCAAAATATACCGACTTAAAAATAGAAATAAGCCGAATGTGGCGATTAAGCAGCGTTGCCATAATCCCAGTAGAATTGTATACTTGCAGAATTGTCCGAAAATTCCTTCAGAATGACAATGATGCCCAAATATCACACCCACAAACATCACCAACAACACAAAGTCTAAGCATATCATCACATCATAATATATTATCATCTATCGCTTAGGTTAGCACTTGGCTTCAGCCCGTGTTATTCTATAAAACCGGCACATTAATGCCGAGATACAAAAATGTATACCAAAAAAAAAAAAATCGTTTATTTATAAAATGGGGATACATTTACAATTAATTGCTTAACAAATAAAATAGCGCACAGTTGCTAATTTGCCTGAACTAGGTTGAACCTGTGCATCAGGCTAGAAAGTGCATATAAGTATTTAATGTAATAAATTAACAATCAGTATAACGTAAAAACTAAATTAAAACATAGGTAAATAAAAGTAAAATAGCATGTTAGCAGTCCTCTTTGCAGACAATAAGTAGGTCCTCTGTCTGTGCATAGTCGATGGTTAATAATTTTTTTTTCTTTATTTTATTTAGGAACTTTTGAACACAGTTCATGCCAGTTCCATCATAACTTAATCTATGACTAATACAAAGTAATCATTATGTCAATAATAATATTAAAGAAATTATACTAAATACCACTGTTGTTATTATTAACTAAAACGTAAATCATTTTTACCTCCTGTGACGAAGGTTGAGCCAATATGTTGGTGAATATGCCTACATTTAGTTTATTTAATTTTAATTACCTTAATAATGTACATCTTTCGGGTTCATTCCTACCACACTAAAATAAGATGTGTTGCACATCTTCTGTTTTACCATCAAAAAATTCGCAATTAGGTGAACTGACTTTTTTCATTAGAAATGCAAAACCTCTCAACGGCATGGGCCGGAACGAACCCTGTGTGCTGTGACTATGTCATTTCGTGTCAACGCGCCGCTGCTAAATCATGGGATACGAGTAGGTTCTTTTTGTATGATTTTATACCAAATACCTTTAGATTTTGACCTCTCATCAAAGTGATTTTTCCACTCTTCATGGCAATAGTTTTTGAATTTTGATATGATTTCGGAATACATTGTTCTAATATAAATTTCTACCCCGGAAGTTCCTGCTACTTTAGCCAATCTATCTGCCTCCTCGTTTCCCCGCAGACCAATATGGGACGGTATCCATTGCAACACTACATTAATGTTATCATTCATAAATTGATAAATTTTACCTAAAACGACGTAGGCTATCGGTACACCTCTGTGTCCATAGGCGCATCGAGCCACATGCTGATGAGCGCTCTTGCTATCTGTGAGAATAACAATAATTGTACGAAACAGTGTTGCTGCATACGACAGTGCTTCAGAAATTGCCAATAACTCTGCAGTCATAATGGACACCTTAGATACAATTTTATAACTACCACTATTTTTATTTATTGGATCATAATAAACTGCTCCCATGTCTGTACTCTTTGAACCATCAGTGAACAGCTTATGCCATCACATATAGGTCCCATTTAGTTCAAGTATGATGTCATTTCTTAAACAATTGGTATCATACGATTTCTTAGGTCTGTTTACACTTTGCAACTCAGTTTTAATTACATTTTGGATGGCAATGTAACTACACCAAAAGCTAGATTTGAACATGTCCAACGGATTTGATGAATAAACTTTGTCTTCTTGAATCTCATTAAAAGTACTCATCATATTGCCACAGAGACTACCGAGATTGGACAATAACTTACTCGTCTTGCCATTGGTGCATGATTTTGATTTCAAACAATACTTAAAAGCCAAATATTTACGCCTAAGATGTAATGGGGGTAAGCACAATTCGCTTTCCATTACGTGAATGGGTGTGGTTCTAATGAAACCTCCAACTATCCTCATGGCTTGGTTCTGGATCTTTTCTATTTTAAATAAACGAGACTGTATACTACTTGTATGGAAAACCACCATAATCGATCCGGCTTCTAATTAGAGCCACATACAAACGTCTTAGATGTATTGGATGTATCCCCCCCCCAATCACGACCAGCCAATACTTTAATGATATTCAACATTTTCTGGCATTTTTCAGACAGTTCATTGATGTGTTTTCCCCATCTGAGTGACGAATCTAACCACATACCTAAATATTTTATATTTTGATTTGATGTCAAAGGAACTTCATTTATATATAATTGAATTTGTTGTCGTCTAAATCCCCTGCTAAATAAACATAATTGGGATTTTGTGGTTGATATTTCAAGCCCTATGTTCAATAAAATTTCAATTATATTGTCAAGAGAAATCTGCACTATCACTATCATTCAATTTTTTACTAGAAATAAATATAGCGAAATCATCCGCATATTGACATATTTGTACTAAATTCGTTTTACAAATATCCACAGTTACAATACTATAGAGCAAAGGCGAGAGGGGGTCCCCTTGTGCCAAGCCTCGATTAGTCCATCTCACGATATCTCTCCCGTCCTCCGATTCATATTTAATTACTAAATGCCGTTCCTTTAAAAATTCCCATAAATAATTGCATATCTGACTACCAACTTGCAATTTATCTAAGGACTGAACAACACTCTCAATTAAAACATTATTGTATGCATTTTCAATGTCAAGAAAACATGCTAGAGTGGAATAATTTTTGGTAAATCCAATTTGAATATATGTTATCAGCTGAGTGAGAGAATCCAGGCAAGATTGACCTCTCAGAAAACCGGATGTACTCGGAGATAATAAAGTATCATGTTCAATGTACCATTCTAAACGCTTACATATCATTAAATGAAATATTTTACATACACATGAAATTAATGATGTAGGTCTCAATTTAACATTTGTATTATTATTATCGGTCTTTGGTATAGCAATTACTTTAATATTTCGCCATTCTTGAGGTATATATCCTAAATTAAATATGCTATTATACATTCGAAGCAAATATAGTTTTGCTACAGGAGGGAGGTTATAAATCATGGAATAAGTAATTCCATCGTTCCCAGGAGCTGTATCTTTCTTTTTAATACAAACTTCAAGTTCTTGTAATTTAAAATCTGATTCTAATAATAAATTATTCGAGACAAATATAGGTTTCGGAGATAGAACTGCATCAGGGGTTAAACTACGCAAAAGGTCTCTTTTTTTAGGGTGCGCCAAAGTTCACCTAAATTTTCAACTCCGATAATTGTAAATCCGAAAATGTTCTTCCTAAAATTTTTCATCCTAACAGTCACAATTCCTAACTACTCTGTCTCTAATGTTCATAATTCCGAAGCATTCAACTTCATAATGTCAGTAGCAATAAACATCTATTATACTTTTATTGGTTTTCCTATATTTTCTCAACATAACCATCTTTTACACTATTATTCAAAGTCATATCTTTTTTGTTTAGATTTCTTTTTATAGATTTTTTTTTTGTTTAGATTTTATTTATAGCGGTAACCAACATAATATACAAAACTAACACATTTGTAATGACAACTTAGGATGCAAGAGCGAGCGAAGCGAGCTCGGGACTTGGGGCACCCCGAGTGACCCCGACTCGGACAGGTTAGGTTCGAAGGGGATGACGGGGGCTCGAGTGAGCGAGCAAAGCGAGCGAACGAGCCCCCGTCATCCCCTTCGTGTTAGGTTCCTTTTAACCCTGCAGACAGAAATAGGGGCCCCGCGAAGCGGGGCTACGTCGACTACGCCTAACCACATATTTTTGTACATAAAAAAAAACTTTGGGATTTCTTTTCTCGGCCACTATGAGAACTTTGCGGTTTTTGCAAACTTTGCGATTTTCAAAGTTACACTAAAAAGAGTCTATTCTATCCAAAAAAAATAGCTACTATTAAAAAGCGCCGGGTGTGGAAGTACAGTGGTTCCATAGACACAACTCAGTACGTTATGTAAAGCATACCCCCAGATAATAATCATACCCTCAAATTAAAACTATAAATCTTCTAATATTATGGTAATTATGTTTAGGGATAAAAGCGTTCTGATAAAAAACTGTAGGAGTTTAAATATATTTACTTTAATGATATTATTAATTACAATTTTCGGAAACATGAGTGTTATGAACGTCGCCGGTAGCACTACAAATAGTATGAATGAAAACTTTAGGATGAAAAATTTTAGAAAGAGTGATAATTCGGATTACAAATCATTAGGAAGAACAATTTCGGGTAAAGAACTTTAGGTGAGCCAATATGGACCCCTTTTTTTATCCATAGATATATAGTTTTTATTTATATTACCCTTGATCCATCTCATTCTTCGCCACATATCAGACGCTGATACAGAACTATCAATCTCTGAACAAAATTCGTGACGATTACTTGCTTTTGCTCTACGAATCTCTTCTTGAGCTATCAAGGTTCTACTTTCCAGTACACTAAGGTTTTCAGGGCTCGGGTTACGTCTAAATTGACTTAAAGCAAGTCTTCTCTCTGCTACAAGCTTAGAGAGATTTTGGTTCCAATAAGGTTTGGGTTTAAAATTTCTTTGAGGAACGCTACAAATTTTATAAAGTGGAATATTGTTATCTGCTGAGTTATTAATGATATTGATGAGAGATGTGTACATAAATTGTATATTAAATGAGTAATCCAACTCTGCACTGGCATGTTCTATATCTTCACTATATTTAAACCAGTTAGCTTTTTAAAATTTCGTTTTTTTTATATTCACTTGATCCTGATAGTTTAATTTAATTTTAATGATTAAATGATCGCTTCCTAAATTTTCACTTAAAACACTCCAAGAAAAGTGGACGACTATATCGGAGGAAGTAAAAGAAATATCGGGAGATGTTTGCTGTAAGTTATTATTAACATATTTTAGTCTGGTAATACTGCCATCATTTAAAGGTATATAACCAAATTCTATTGCAGAATCCATAATTTGATTACCCCTCGTATAATTTTTACACGACCAACTGGAATGATGGCCATTAAAATCCCCTGCTATAAGAGTTTTTTCTGTACATAATGAAAATAAACTATCCCAATCCTCTTGTCTAGTATGGACAGAGGAAGGGCAATAAATACCTATGATATTATGAATGTACTTACAATTATATATCCTTACATGTAACATTTCTATCCCAATACAATTGATTCTAGATAGTGGTAATTCAGACTTTATAGATTTGTGTATTATAATTGCTACTCCACCGTAATTATCTGATCGATCTTTCCTATATATGTTGTACTGTGATATATTTAGCCAGCTATCTTCTTTCAGCCATGTTTCACATATGATTGCTATATGTATCTGACCTTTATCCAAAAGTGCATCCAGTTCTGTTATTATTGGCCTTATACTTTGTGCATTCCACTGTATAATATTGATTGCACATTCCTTTAATCTGTTATCCATTATACATTTATATATTCGAAAAAAAGTTTTTTATTATATCTCCGTCTTTTATTATATCCACTATATACGCATATATTTCCTCAAACATTATTTTTCCAAAGCACCTAATTTTTTCTTCAAGTCCTGTATCAGATAATACTACTGCTTTTGTATCAATCTGGAAAAATTAAATTTTCTACATAACTCAGATCTCTCTTTTTCATTTTGACAGCGTTCTGTATGTGGTGATTCTTGAAATATATTTTCACTAGTATAAGTTTCTGCTATTTCTTTTTCTTTCTGCCGTTTCGAAGTTTTATTTCTCTTACTTCTATTCTCTTCTTTTTGCGTCCTTATCTCATCATTTGACTTGTCACATTCTTGCTGAAAATTATGCTGTTCCATATGTACTGTCTCATTCATCTGTAATACATCTCTATAGCTTCTTGTTTGCGAAGCGAATGTAGCACTGGGTGACATTATTGTGTCCTGTGAATTTTGAATATTTTGATTACTACTATTATTTGATTCATGTTGCGATTCTCTTGTTTGTAAATAAATCATTAACGCTTTCCTGAATGTACAGTTTCCTTCACTCATTATTTCACGAATTCGTCTTTCTTTAAGAAAAGTAGGGCAATTCTTGTCAAAAGACATATGAGGGCCATTGCAGTTCATACACTTAAACTACTGTTTCACAATTTGTGTGATTTTGTCCACATTTTGGGCACAGGACTTTTTTCTTAGGGCAAAATTTTCTCACGTGTCCATATTTCCAGCAGCCCGAACATTGTAAGACTGGGAAGGTGTAGGGTTCCACTTTAAACCTACAACCGTATCCAAAAACATATGGAGGTAAAGTGGATCCTCTGAAGCCGATACGAACTGTTTCGCTTTCTACCCACTCGCCTTCATTATTCAACCTATTGAGACGTATAATAGATATTATCTCGTTGGACTCACATTTTAAGACTTCTTCTAAATCTTTTATGTCAGTCTCCAAGTCCATTTGTTTTACTATTCCGTAACATAAGTTTAATTCATAGGTCAGCTGGCATCTTAATCCCAAATCTGTAATTTCACTACAGTTCAATAAAACGTCTGCTTTTTCTTTGGAATCGAACATAATTAGTACTTTAAAATTACTTTTATATTTTATTTTCGAAATATTTTCTGTTTAATTTCTTCTCATAAGCTTTGCCAGGGCTATTTGTTTGGGTAGCGGATCTTTAGAAGTAACGCAAACTTCAAATTTGGTAGTTTCCTTGGTTATATCCTTACTAGACTGACTATTCGCTCCATCATTTTTGGAAAAACTACGCTTAAGTCTTTTTGTTCTTCGACTTACCGTGATAAAATCACCATCGTCTTCATCATATTCTGCACCTTCATCACTTTCATTTCTAGACCTCTTTACTCGCTGCAACGCCTCGACTGCCACCGAGTGGCTTATGTTCCTCTCTTCCTCTTGTTCCATTGTTTCAGCTTCATCATCACTACAATCACTCAGCAACTTAGGTAAACTAGGTGATAAACTTCTACTACTTTCATTACTCATTATTAAATAAACAAATAAATGTGGGTATGCGGAAAAAAGATAGATTGATTGCAATATACGGAGCGGTTAGACTAACGCGTGCGTATGGCTCACCGATCCGCGCGCAACTGGTTAATAAATATTTAAGAATAATTTGTTTACAGCTATAGTAATTTAGTTTATAAATACATAGTTTTCTATTTAATCTATTGTACAGGAAAGAGGTCTAAGAAAGTTATAAACCTTTCTACAAAGACATGTTTTGAGGTAGCATTAGATATGCATACTAAATCATTCCGTCTCTTGTTAGTATTGTCGGCATTGTAGGCAAGCATGGTGTGCTGTTTTAATACTAAGTGCAAAATCAAATCCTCTCTCTCTGGTGCGTGTATGGAGTGGACGTGTTTTAAGTTGAGCGAGTCTATTGCAATTCTAATTTAAATATTTTAAGTATTAAATTGTTTCCGAAACTCGGACCCTCCTGTTTCATCTTGGAGCTTTACCCATAAAACACGGCAGACATATTTGTTTGTGTCGGACGTGTCGCTCACGGGTGAGTGCGGTGAGAGGGGCTAGCCATCGGTGAGTGCACCTAAATCAAGAATTTATTTTTTGAATCTCGTAAATTCGTTGTCGGCGCTTGGATTTGAACCATAGTCGCCGTGCACGCAAGTCAACGCAGCTAGCCGCTACGCCAAATTGACGTGGATGTCAGCGCGCTAAATTCCCAATCTGGTTCTACTACGTAGCTACGAGCGACACCGAGCACACCGAGCTTGCTACGCGCCTGTAAGGTTTGCTACGAGTATTAGCACTGCTACGAGAAAACGTGAGATCGGCTACACAACACAATACGTCGGAGAACGCTTCCTCTTATACACCAGTAAATAATGCCTAAAACAATTTACTCGCCGCCATCGACTCTAACAATAGAAGTACAGCGGGCATTGTCTAACCCTAACATCACTAGTACTCCAAGGGAGTCAGAGTTTATTAATGTACAACAACGATCAAAGCGACCTCGTTCAGAGTCCAGCCCCACAAATGAACTCGGTGAATTTAAGGAGGAAATAAGAGCAATGCTCACAAAGTGGAGCCCAGGAAGCCCAGGAAGCCATTTTACAAAACTTTACGTCCAAAATAACAACAGAGCTGGCCGAATTAAAATTACAAAAACTTTTTTGCAAA
Source organism: Mesoligia furuncula (assembly GCA_916614155.1). Lineage (NCBI taxonomy): Eukaryota > Metazoa > Arthropoda > Insecta > Lepidoptera > Noctuidae > Mesoligia > Mesoligia furuncula. Next base: position 1,754,448 of record OU744816.1, on the reverse strand, counting down.
AAAAAAACAACCGACTTCCAAAAACACTATAAAGTGAAAAATAACTTTAATTTAGGAAGTCTTTATTTTTCACTTTTTAGCGGGTCAGTTTGTAATTTATCTAAGTTATAATAGCCTAATGTCAACTGCTTATCACCTTTTACAAAATATTGCTTTTCCCGATGCAGGGACGTTAATTGTTGAGGAGTTCTCCTAGTAAGAACCAGGAGAACTGGAGCTGATTGAGAAGTCACCATCAGCTCCACTTCACCATACGCATTGTAATGAGCATAAATTGCTTAGCAGCTATATTAAAGTAATCGAATTGCAACTCGTGAAATATTTGTCATTGAGTAGTTCCGATGGCCATTTGTGGTCTTCATCATCAGCTCCACTTTACCAAATCATATTTTCCGAGAGCAAATGCTCAAGTTACTTTAATAATAGACTTAGGCAAGAAAAATTTTGCTAAGGGCCAAGTTTATGTTGCGCTTAGTCGTGTAAAGACGCTGGATGGCATTGTATTATGCGACTTGGAACCTACCAAATTGTAAATAGACCACATGACGAAAATGCATTGCGTGAAGTGCAACGATTGAGGCTTTTATAAATCATCATCAGCCTATTGCAGTTCACTGCTGGACGTAGACCTCACCAAGTTTGCATCAACGTTCACGGTCCTCCGCTTCTCTCATCCAGCCACTACCGGCAACCTTTGTTAGGATAATTATACAGAAGAAAAACTCGCAAAATATTTCACTTTAAGAAGTATTTATTAGTTTTTAGACTAGATGCTGATAATCCTGGCTGCAGCATCAAGCCAGACTTATGTCAACATTGCATTGAACTTAAAATTTAGTCCTATTTAAAATGAGCCCAAACACGAATACGGTGCTGTAATTTCAAGGTTTGTACTTTTTCTGATGCTCCTGGCTTCAGCATCAGGTCTCTATGTACTTCGGTGTTCCTCATTAACAGTACGTTTATCCACACATCGAGCCCTTTTCAATGAGACTAAATACGATATATCTGCTGTTAGTTATCGAGGAGTTAGGTACTCTGCAGACTATCCTGACTGCAGCATCAGGGCATGACTTGATGATCATGAGACCAAATGTGGCAAATGCCCTATCAAACATCAAAACAATTTACTAAAACAGTCCTTTCCTTTTCGAGTAACTTCTTACTGTTAAGGAATTGTACCTTCCATCATCAGCCCAGCTACCTGAGATAGTGACAACCATACGCAAATACACAAGATACTTCATATAATATGCGAAAAACAATAAGTGAGCCTATAAAATTTGAGGGTTGCCCTCGATTTCTCTAAGATCCCATCATCAGATCCTAACTTGGTGACAGTGGGACTACCTCAGAACTATCTACTTTTGAACAAAAAAAGAATTTTGAAAATCCGTCGTCAATTGGCGGAGTATTCGATGAACAAACATACAAAAAAAAAACATACAAACATCCGAACATAGTACCTCCTCCTTTTTGTGAAGTCGGTAAAAATGAAAAGTTGCAAAATATTAGGTCAGAAATCGAGGAATCTGCGAGTCTTATGAATGAAAAATATGAAGAAATTAAGTCAAAAATGGGAAAGTTAGAAAATGAGCGGTCTGAACAGCGTAAATACATAGATAAATTGGAAAAACAAGTTCAAGATTTGCAGGAATGTCGTCGGCCTGCCGTTATTGAACTAAGAAATATTCCACCCAAGGAAAAGGAAGATGACAATGATTTAATTAAAATGTTTGGCGATGCCTGCAAACCATTGCAAGTAAACGTAGAACCGACAGAGATACGTGACATATATCGAGTGCAACATAAGCAAGGCCCCTCAAAACAAATTGTCGCAGAACTACACTCGGTAACGAAGAAAAATAATATTCTCAAAGCACTACGTGACTTCAATAAAGGGAAGGCCACCACGGAAAAACTAAATAGTGAACACATAGGTGAGCGCATTCCTATCTATATCGCAGACCGTCTCCCACCTAGCTCAAGACAACTTTTTTATGAAGCGCGAAATTTTGCAAAAAAAATTAAATTAAAAATTTAAAAAACCTCCGACACAAAAAAATAATAAAATTAAATGTAAGTAATTGGAAAAGGATCAAATAATTTAAAAACCCCCAACTTAAAGAATCTAGGTAACGAGACTTAAACAGATAAATTCATATGGCAGTCGGGGGACCTCTTAGCACAGAAGGTGTTCCACAGAACGGTCCCCCGACTCCCATATGAATTTATCTGTTTTAGTCTCGTTACCTAGATTCTTTAAGTTGGGGGTTTTTAAATTATTTGATCCTTTTCCAATTACTTACATTTAATTTTATTATTTTTTTGTGTCGGGGGTTTTTTAAGAATTATTTTTAAGACTAAACATTTTGTTTGTTTTATTATATCCTTTTTCTAGTTCTTCCTTTAGTTATTTAACTTACGTACAAGTATTTCATAGCTATTAGATATCTTAGTTATTTCAAATCTAGTTTATATTAAAAATGGGACTGCGACACTATCTGATGTAGAAATACCTACGCCTTTTTAAGTAGGATAATTCCGTTCGTAATAAAATTAGTCAAACTCAGTGGTCGTAGGTACCAGTCATCACTCCACTTTCCTCATCATTCTAGAGCTACGAACAGACAAAAAAATATTTTCAAGTTTTTAGTTTTCATTTCGTTAGTTAATATATTCCTCATTCCCCTTCAATATAGTGTACATTATTCTACTTGTCAAGCCCTTGCGTATGATACCTATATTGAAGGAGTTGTAAAAAAATATACAATTCGCCATGGCGGCCATCTTGGATTTGAAATTTGTAATAGCGTATAGTATTCTACTAGTGAAGCCCTTTAATTTGATACCCATATTGAGGGTGATGTGAAAAAAATGTAATTCGCCACTTTGTGGTGGCGGCCATCTTGGATGTGAATTTTATCATGTATAGTATTCTACAATTCAAGCCCTTTCATTTATACCCATATTAAGGGAGTTATAAAAAAATATGTAATCCGCCATTTTGTGGCGGCGGCCATCTTGTACCGATTTTCATCAAACATAGCAAAGAACACTCCCGACTAATTCACCTTTCAAACAAAAAAAACAAAATCAAAATCGGTTCATCCGTTCGGGAGCTACGATGCCACAGACAGACACACACACACACACACACCCCCACACACACACACTCACACACAAACACTTCAAACTTATAACACCCCGTCGTTTTATGACCCTATGTAAGTACGTATGAAATTTTTTGATTAAATGTTGTCGCGTCGGTGGACCGCTCTAATTTATTAGCCTAACGATCTGTTAAAGTACATACGTAACATATTATGAAGTTTTTTCTAAGTCCTTAATCCATTTATTTCGTTAGTGCTGTGATATTTATGTCTAAATATAGCTTAGATAGCTTTGCTTTCCGACCGCGACTCGCACGAATTGTGGTGGATGGCGAGCACGTCACGGCGGCGCGCGGGTGGGGCGTAAAGTGGGCGGAGCGTAACATTATCAAGTTTGGCGACCCGCGAGGGCAGACCTAGTTGACGGTTGTGTTTTTCCATGTAATTTTTTTGAGTCAATTTATTAGATAAGAGTCGCCGTTAAAATTTTTGTTTCAGCATTTATCTGGATAGTGTAGTTGAAGTATTCAGTTTTTTAGCAGGTTCACTTCTAATTCTTAATACTTACATTTTCGTTGTCCTTTTAACACTTCGCGGGACACTTAACGCCTCTCGACGTTATAACAATAAAACTTCTATTGTGTCTCGTTCAGTGTCCTTCAATGTGTTAATATCATTTTATTTAGGTAGGTGTTTTTACAGGTAAAGAGCGGTCCCCTGACGCGACAACATTTAATCAAAAAATTTCATACGTACTTACGTAGGGTCATAATTTCAAGGTTATTTTTTCTTTTTATAGGGTTTCACGTTTATAACTTTTTTGTTCTATTTGTTATAATTTTTTCATAGTTTTTTTAACTTGTTTTAGGTTTTTTACGTTCATACTATTTTTTTATTATTATTTTGTGTAGGGGATTTTTAAAATTTTATTTTTAATTTCATGGTTTTGGAGGGCTTCCTTAATTTTTTTTATTTCATTTTTTATTATATTGTGTAGGGGGTTTTTTAAATTTTAAATTTAATTTTTTATTTTGTGGTGTTTGTAAGGATTCCTTAATTTTTTATTTCATTTTATTATTTTGTGTCAGGGGTTTTTTAAAATTTTAATTGAATTTTTTATTTCATGCTTTTTGTAGGGAATCCTTAATTTTTTTATTTCATTTCTTTAATTTTCTTGCGTTTTAAAATTCAGGTATTTTTTTGGTGTTTAATCAGGTTTTTTATCCGTCAAAAAATAATGATTAATTTATAGTTGAAGAATTAAAAAAAAAACTAAATTGATTTTTTGTTTCTGCTCCTTTATTATATCATTTTTCTAGTTCTTCTTTTAGTTATTCAACTTTCGTATAAGTATATCATAGCTATTAGATACCTTAGGTATTTCAAATCTAGTTTATAAAATGGGACTGGGCAGAAAAACTAAAAAAGCTCAAAACGAAGCTAAAAGGCGCAAATTAACTCAGCCTGAAGAGAATACTTCTGAAAAAAATAGCTTTTTGTTGTCTACTCGAAAAACTGTACTGCGTAGTCAAGAGAGTTCATTAGATAGACAGCATCGTTTGGATAGTGATGCAGCATCGAAGGCTTTACGGAGATCAAAAGAAACTAGGGTTGAACGTTGTTTACGTAATACAAAAAATGCCAGATATACTAGTACTTCGCGATCTAATGAAACTCCAGATCAACGTGCTTCCAGGCATTCCAGAAATGCACAGTCTACTGCGGAGTCTCGTTTAAATGAGACTCCAGAACAAAGTTCGCTAAGGCGTGCTACGAATACACAGTGTACTGCTGAGTCTCGTTTAAATGAGACTGCAGAACAAAGTTCGCTAAGGCGTGCTACGAATGCACAGTCTACTGCCGAGTCTCGTTTAAATGAGACTGCAGAACAAAGTTCGCTAATTCGTGCTACGAATGCACAGTCTACTGCCGAGTCTCGTTTAAATGAGACTGCAGAACAAAGTTCGCTAAGGCGTACTACGAATGCACAGTGTACTGCTGAGTCTCATTTAAATGAGACTGCAGAACAAAGTTCGCTAAGGCATGTTACGAATGCACAGTCTACTGCTGAGTCTCGTTTAAATGAGACTCCAGAACAAAGTTCGCTAAGGCGTGCTACAAATGCACAGTCTACTGCTGAGTCTCGTTTAAATGAGACTCCAGAACAAAGTTCGCTAAGGCGTGCTACAAATGCACAGTCTACTGCTGAGTCTCGTTTAAATGAGACTCCAGAACAACATGTGTCGAGGCTTGCTAGAGATGCAGCAGCTACAGCTCTGTCTAGAACCAAATTTAGGATAGATTTTAATAATTCAATAAACAAATTTGCTGATACAGTTTGTTTAATTTGTAATAAGCTTTGCTATCGTAAGCAAGTACAGTCAGTAACATTAGCCAATTTGCCAGGAGATATACTACCAAATGAGCTAATGGCACAATATGACGTTATCTCTGCCTGTCACCGATGTGTCAGAACACTTCGTAAATCAAGAACACCTACTCAAGCCTATTGGAATGGTATGTCATTAGACGAAATTCCCCTAGAAATAGCGACACTATCTGATGTAGAAATACGTTTGTTAAGTAGGATAATTCCATTCGTAAAAATGGTCAAACTCAGTGGACGCTTCGGACAACATGGTTTCCGTGGTCATGCCGTACTTTTCGGTCAAGATGTTGAAGAAATCGCTGAGCAGCTTCCTCTCAGAATGAGTAGTGCTGGTCTAGTGATTGTTTGCGAACAATTAGAATCCGTTCAAAGATTACGTCGATTTTCTGTAAATATAGAAAAACTGCGAGCTGCGTTAGATTGGTTGATTGCCAATAATCCTCTGTATAGAAACGTAACAGTACACTTTGATAATGAAAATTACGATGTTAACGAAATTTGTCATGTTCAACATAACGACATAATACGACAGGATACAAATGACACAATTTCTTTTCAAGATATTGGTAATAATCGGCGTATACTGAGAGGTTCATTTAATCAAAGTCACAGCAAATTTCTTAATTTTTCTCGAGGAAAGCAGTGTACCGCGAACGCAGCAGTAGCTATTACAGTCACAAAAATTAAAGAAACTGAAACATGGTCTTCAAATATAATTGATTCCATATTGATTTCCGGTGATCGTTTATACTCAAATAGTATACAGTCTCGAAGGGCTCCGAATTCGGCCGAAGTTAATATAGAATATTTACGTGTTCAAGAGTTACAAATTAATTTTGAAGTGCTGAATCATTCATGTTTAATACAAATTCAAGATGAAACTTCTTCAATTTGTGGCCATTTGACCGTAAATATTGATGGATTTCCAAATTTAAAGAATGGCTTAATTCAGTTTTTTACAGAATCTGGTGTTGATGAGGGAGCTATTGCTACGTGTAATGGGATATCGGTCGCAATCTGGAAAAGAGACAATCTATATTATTTGTTTGACTCTCATTCAAGGGGACCAAAGGGTCGTGTAGCTCAGGATGGAACAGCTTGCTTGATATCTTTCACCGATATTACAAAATTGTGGTCAATTTTAAAATCAAATATACCCAAATCACAGGGAAATAGGCCAGACGATGATCAATATAGTATTACAAAAATTACCCCTGTTGTATATCCATTAAATCAAAATGTAAATGATCTCCAAAATGATATTCATACTATAAGAAATACCCAGCAGTCATCAGAATCATCCCATGATTTGAACAATGACAATATTGTTATTACCTCATCAGTTTTACGTGTTGTAGATGAACCTGTTCCTGAATTGTCCACTGTTATTGACAACAATGACTGTGATCAGTTACCAGTTCATCAACTACGAAGAAAAACCGAGGCTCCTTTACAAATAACCAGGGAGAGAAGAGCAGAAGAACTGTCTTGGTTCCACTTGTTTGCATACGGTAGAAATGGTTTACAGGAAACTCGATCTCATCCGATTACACCATTAGACTACTGTCAAGCTAGAATAATGGCAGCTGATACACGTTTTCAAAGACATGACTATCTTTTTTATGCATTGTCGGTTATGGAATTCTATAGAGCAAAGCAAAATATAGGGGTGGTTTTAAGAATGCGCCAGGGAGAAAGTCGACCTGAAAACCTGGTTGAAAATATTCACCTTAATATGCGCAATATGCGTGGATCAAATGCATACTGGCAAAGTGCATGTTCTAATCTTATTGCTATGGTGAAAAATATAGGCCCCCCTACATGGTTTCTTACTTTAAGCTGCAACGATCTTAATTGGTACGATATATTAAAAGCACTCTTAATTGCTGCCGGAAGACCAACTGAAAGTCCAAATGATTTAACCTTTAATGACAAACAAGCATTAGTTGACGGTCATCCTGTGACTTTAAGTCGGCAATTTATGATAAGAGTTAATGCTTTTATGAATTTTTTAAAGAATGACGATCAAATTCTAGGAGGTAAGCTTATAGATTTCTGGTGGAGGATTGAATTCCAAAACCGCGGAAGTCCACATTTGCACATGTTGTGTTGGATTCAAAACGCTCCTAATTTTGAAACTCCTGAAGGTAGAGATTTAATTAATGACATTGTTTTTTGTTCGTTAAATAATGTAGACGATGAACTTAATGACATTGTGAAACGAGTCCAAATCCACTCGCATTCCCATACCTATTATAAAAACAGGCAGGACCAACACTGTCGGTTTAATTTTCCAAGACCAGCAAGCGATGAGACAGTTTTATTAGGACCTGACGAAGCTTTGCGTAATAATGGACGATTTTGTATTTTAAAAAGAAATACACAAAAAAAACAGAAATATACAATCCGCAGGTATTGAAACTCTGGAAGGCGAATATGGACATCCAACCTTGTGGTAATGTAACAGCTGTTTCTTATTATATAGCCAAATATACTTCGAAGCACGAACCACAGGATGTAGGTCAAGCGGTAAAAGATGCCGTCAGCAAAGTTCGAGCCTGTCATGGGGATATTGGTAGGCAATTATTTGCTGTTTCTATGGCAATATTAAATCATCGCAGAGTGTTTCTATGGCAATATTAAATCATCGCAAACATATCAAAATATATTTGACAGATATATTCAAAGACCAACAAATCTGGAGCATCTAAGTTTAGCAGAATTTGCCGTAAATTATGAACATACAAGTCGACTTGTAAATGATGAAGAAAACGGCGATGGAGAAGCTTATGAAGACCTAGAAGAGGGCACTGAAACCACGCAAACAATCATCAGACTTTTAAATGGAAACATGATGAAAAAGCGAAAAAAGCCAGCAATTTTGAGGACTCGCTATTATACGCAAACGGGAGACCGAGAAGGCTATTTTTATAGCTATCTTGTGGCCCATGTACCGTTTAGAGATGAAGGAGATTTGTTAGCAGGCTATGAAACTTGTGAAGAAGCTTTTATGGCACAACGAGATCTGTTACGTCCTTTTCATGGAGATTCTGTTGAGCAATTTCAGTTTATTGAACGCGAGCTTCAGCAAGTTATTGGCCAAGTTCTAGCACTAGCTGAACCTCCCGCATTTAGTAATTTGAACGATCAAGAAACAGAAAACCACGATGTAGGAGCGATTGTTGACGGATATGATCCAAGAATGGCTGATGTTGATATCGAAGTAGAAGAAGTTGAAGAACCAATACACGTCAATATCACAGACGCAGAGTTTCATTCCATGGTTAGCAACATGAACATAGAACAAAAAAAAATATATGATGAAGTAACAAAACGAATTCGAGATGAGGTGACAAATCAACCAAACACAAATGTTCCATTAAAATTATTCATTACAGGAGGAGCTGATAGCGGCAAATCTTTTGTGCTTAAAACTTTAGTACACCATATTCGACGCTGTTACGCTCCCACAGTAGACCAATTGTTGCATGCAAGTTTTGACGAAATCGCAGCACCCACAGGAGTTGCAGCGCGGCTTGTTAACGGGAAAACCCTTCATAGTGCATTTTCTCTGGGCATTGAAAAAGGTCGAGCGACAGTCTACAGGCAAATGACAGGACAACGTTTGGAGGACATGCGAAGAAAATGGCGTTTTATCTGTTGGCTTGTAATCGATGAAATATCAATGGTGTCATATGAAGTTTTTCGATCTATACATCTCCGTTTACAAGAATTCAAAAGTTCTCCAGATATTTTTGGTGGAGTAAATATCTTAGTTTTTGGAGATATAATGCAATTGTCGCCCGTAAAAGTCAGTTGGTGCTTCAAGCAACCTTTTGCATTCCAAGGAGAGCCCCATCTATGGCAATATTTCGGACTTTGTGAGCTCCAAACCAATGTCAGGCAAAAAAATGATAGTCAATTTATCGACATTCTAAATAATCTACGGGTAGGGGAGTTGAGTATGGAGCAGTATGAAATTTTGCTTGAAAGAAGTCGAGTGTCATTGACTGGAGATTTTGCCGACGGTAACGCTGTACGGATTTTTCCTACTGTAAAATTGGTGAATAGTTATAATGACAAAATGGTAGAAATAATGGCTGAAGCAGTAAAAATGTATACTATAAATGCTCTTGACGAGTCTAAAGAACCTGCCACCTATGGCCAAAAACCTAACCACGTTTCTATCCCGCAAGATCCAAACTGTACGGGAGGGTTGCTCAATTCAATTAAAATTGCAATAGGGCTAGAGTGATGTTGAGAGTAAATTTAAAGGTGTCTGAAGGGCTAGTTAATGGTAGCATGGGGATTATCAAAAAAATCGAATGGAATGGACTTCGCCGAGAACAACTCGAAGAAGGTGAACTTCCAAAAACAATATTTATTCAATTTGATGACGAGTCCATTGGCAGGAGTTCTAAAGACGAAAATGGTTGGATTCCCATACGATCACAAAGTATAATTTTTTCAAGGTCTCAGAGGGTATGGCAACATTGAGAGAACAATGTTTCCGATTATTTTAAGTTGGGCTGTGACTGTACATAAGTTGCAAGGAACCACTGTTGAAAAGGCTGTAGTATATTTGGGCAAAAAAACTTTTGCAAAAGGCCAAGCCTACGTGGTTTTAAGCCGCGTAAAAAGTTTAAATGGTGTCGCTATTTGCGAGCTTGACCAAAGGAAGCTATTTAATAATCCTCACGACAAATTGGCTTTGGCAGAATTGCACAGACTGAGAAGCAGTACCTAAAGATTAAACATTGGTCATCTCCACTTGTATAAGTTAAACGGTTTTATTGAAAACATAAAGGTAATAATAATGTAATAAATAATGTAATCAAAGCTAAATAATTCGTTAGGTCCTAGGTACCCGTCATCACTCCACTTTTCTCATCAATCTAGGGCATTGATCAGACAAAAAAATTGTTTTCAAGTTTTTAGTTTTCATTTCGTTAGTTAATATTCCTCATTCCCTTTCAATATAGTGTACATTATTCTACTTGTCAAGCCCTTTCATTTGATACCCATATTGGAGTTGTGAATAAAAATGTAATTAGCCATTTTGTGGTGGCGGCCATCTTGGATTTGAAATTTGTAATAGTGTCTAGTATTGTACTAGTCAAGCCATTTCATTTGATACCCTTACACAGGAGTTGTGAAAAAAACATGTAATTCGCCATTTTGTGGTGGCGGCCATCTTGGATTTGAAATTTGTCATAGTATATAGTATTCTACTAGTCAAGCCCTTTCATTTGATACCCATATTGAGGAAGTTGTGAAAAAATATGTAATCCGCCATTTTGTGGCGGCGGCCATTTTGGACCGATTTTCATCAAACATAGCTAAGAACACTCCCGACTAATTCACCTTTTAAACAAAAAAAACAAAATCAAAATCGGTTCATCCGTTCGGGAGCTACGATGCCACAGACAGACACACACACACACACACACACACCCCGACACGTCAAACTTATAACACCCCGTCGTTTTTGCGTCGGGGGCTAAAAATAACGACTTTCAATACTGCTGATCGTCCAATGGGAAAATTTTTCTGCGCAAAAAAGAAGGAGAAAAGTCTATTCGTATTCAATCAGAAAATTGTTTTCACAAAATATTGCATGTATTGGAGTACCCTTTTCTCTGGAATATTGTTTGTTTTTTCTAGTTATATCTCAGATTTATCTCTATAGATTTAATATATTTTTTTACAGTTTTTGTAGCGCCTTAGTCTTCTTACATAGCAACAAACACACAATAAACATGTTATTCTACAGACAAATAACACACAACGAATTCTACAAATACATACGAGTAACATACAAATCACTGCGCTTATCGACAATCGTCCACCAATACATAAGTCTACTATATTACGCGGGAAAGTACCATTCTTTTTCTCATTTACTTGATGTAATGTCTGCTTCTGGTTTTATATTTATGTTCAATGTTTGAGCGTGATTTATAGCAAGGTGTTCTTAGTACTTTATTAAATTATAAAAATGAATAGCACTCATGAAATTATCGAAATTCTAGAGTTGTACGGATCTAATGAACTTTATAACTCCCCACCTGACAAATGCGGTCAGTTATTAGGTAACTACAATAAAACTCTTACATTGCTGCATTTTAATATACGTAGTATCAACAAAAACTTCAATAATGTCTTAGTACTATTAACTCAAATACAAATTAGGTGTGATGTTATAGTTTTTTCAGAATGTTGGTTAAACAAAAATTTAACTATTCCTCTACTTCAAGGCGGTTCGGCTTACTCTACAAGAAACACTTTCAACCAAAACGATTGTTTAGTTGCTTACGTACGCTCGGATCTACAATATAAAGTCTCAGAGCCACAATTCGCGGATGCAAACTGTCTTGTTTGTAAACTTAGTCCCGATGTAGTCATAATAGCTGTGTATAGACCGCCATCCTTTAGACATACTGATAACTTTTTAACTAGCCTTAATAACATATTGGCCTCAGTATCTGAGTATAAAAATTTATTTCTGGTAGGCGACATTAACATTAATATAAGCCCAACAAACAATGATCCACAGTACAATGAGTATATGAACTCAGTCAACAGCATCACATGGTCTATTACCTACTTACACATCCCCTACTCGAGAAAAAAATTGTCTAGACCACACCATGATCAAAGTTAAAAACCCAGTAGCTTCCATTATATTAGAAACTCATATTACCGATCATGCACCAGTACTTGTTTGTGTTAAAAATTATTCAAGTTCACAAACTATACCTAAGGTAATTACAAAAATTGATCACTGTAAAATAGCTACAGATATAGCCAAAGCGGATTTTAGTCCCGTTATGTTAACTGACAATCCAAACGAGGCTACAGAACGGTTAATAAATACAATTACCTCTATTATCCAAAGCAATATTAAAAGTACTCGTGTTCCGTCTAAGTTGAGAGTTATTAAGCCCTGGATCACACAGGGTCTATTGAGATTTATCCGAAATAGGGATACTATGCATAGGGACCATAATACATCACTGGATAATTATAATCTTAAAATCACGTACCTCCGGTACCGTAATTTCTGTAATAAACTCCTAAGCAGACTTTAAACCGAATATGAGAAAAATGAATTAATTAAAGCAAAAAATAATCCCAAAGCGACTTGGAAAGTAATAAATGATATACTGGGTAAGCAAAATTCAAAAACTCCTCCCACAGACCTGTTATCCATTTCTAGTGTCGATGACAAGAGCTCAGTTAAATGAATTAAATGAATTTTTCGCGAATATTGGCAAAAATCTCGCGGACAAACACACAATTACACCCACTAAACATGTTCCACATCTCCAAGACGATCCACAATCAAACTCGTGCTCCTGACTCCTGATGAGGCTGAAGTAGAAAGAACCATCCCACCAAAAACATATAATGTTGAAAAAGAAGGCCAACTTCCTTACTTCATGTAGATGTTTGACCAGCAAAAGAGTTGAAATCGAAACCAACGCCAAGTTTTAAGCCATTTTCTTTGCACCGGCCTTATTTTGCAATTCTGTTGTACGTAATTTGTGTTTGAAACTTTTTAGATATCAATACAATAATATTGTTCCATTTACACTTGGCGGGTTTTCGTTGTGTTATAGTTATTTTTCATGCATATTATTTTATGGTTTTCTGAAAACCCGCCAAGTTTAAATGGAACAATATTATTGTATTGATATCTAAAAAGTTTCAAACACAAATTACTTACAACAGAATTACAAAATAAGGCCGGTGCAAAGAAAATGGCTTAAAACTTGGCGTTGGTTTCGATTTCAACTCTTTTGCTGGTCAAACATCTACATGAAGTAAGGAAGTTGGCCTTCTTTTTCAACATTATATGTTTTTGGTGGGATTTCATTTCTTTTTGCCAAGTGGGTAGATACACGTGTAGGATTGAATTGTATAGCCTAGGTTTTCTTTTTTTTTTTGATAATTGTGGTTTTTTAATATTTTTTCTCTTACGAGGTGTTTTTTAGGGTTCCGAACCCAAAGGGTAAAAACGGAACCCTATTACTAAGACTTCGCTGTCTGTGCGTCTGTCCGTCTGTCTGTCTGTCACCAGGCTGTATCCCAAGAACTGCGATAGCTAGACAGTTGAAATTTTCACAAATTATGTATGTTTGTTGCCGCTATAACAACAAATACTAAAAACAAAATGAAATAAATATTCCCGCTTCTGCCCGCGACTTCGTCCGCGTGAAATTCGTACTTTCCTCTTAAAATTTCGAAAATGTTTGTTTATGATTTTATCATTTATTTAGATAAATAAGTATTTGGGCCAATCTTTATGTTTATAGATCAAAGGGTTTTTGTATTTTGAAAATAAACTGTATCCCCGATTTTCCGAGAATTTTGAAAAATATTTTGAATCTTGACTCAAAGACCCATACCCATTTTCGAGTTAATGGAAGCAAGCAGTAAAATCCAACCCTTGAACTTTATTACCCTTTTCCAACTTGGTAGGAGTCGATTTATGAAAAACCCTAAAACCCCCTTTTTATTTTTATCGACGTCAAAAAAAGGAGGAGCTTCTCAGTTCGTCGGAATCTTTTTTTTTAAGTACATTCCAGATTATTCGAAGACGGCTAGACCGATTTGATTTTTTTTTTTGTTTGAAAGTGTACATATACTTTCCAGGTGGTCCCATTGTGGGGTGCCAGGGCACAGGGGTGCCAGGGCAGAAAACCTCCACGTGTGCCTGGGGACTGGGGTTCCTTTCTGGATACGTCCGGGGGGAAGACCAGTGTTCGGGCCGGTGCATCCTGGGGTGCGGGCAGCGATTTCCCATTGGGATTATTTCCCAGTGGGATTTCGCTGTCCGCATGCTAATGTTCTGCCAAGAGGATCGCCCCACACAGGATCGCTCTGAGTAGCAGAGCGACAATTGTGGGGGGTCATAGTGGGCCCGGTGTGCATTTACCCTGCCGCCGGGCAGGCAAGAGGGGCAACCCTCCTGCCACCGCTAATCTCGTAGCCCTGGAGACAGTTAAGGTCATGTCTCTGGCTGTTGAAGGGGGTCGAGGGTCTTGGCTTAATCGCCCGGACCGCGAGGAAGATTAACCTCTATAAAAAATTCCCCAAACCTCCAAGCGGCGGCGCACCGTGAGGGAGGTTGTAAGCTTGGCTAATGGGTAGCTTGATTTAGTCGCTAGTGCGAACCATTTATTATTTGAGCCAGTACAACAATATATATACTCGTGGGAACAAAAATGGAAGATTTTAAAACAACAAAAAACAAAACAGAAGAGATGAGGAGCGATGCGGGGTCGGAGTCCGACGCCGCGTCTGGAGGCGCGAGCACGGGAGGCTCAGGGAGCCCCTGTCGTGCCAAGGAGGTGGCCGCTGCGAAGAAGTACAGCAAGCGGCCAAGGTCAGAGGACAGCCAGGGGTCGTCCTCCGACGGAGAGCTGGCCTCGGCTCGGAAGATCCCCACCAGTAGACGGGGTGGGGTCCGAGAGCGAGGCAAGGGCAGGGGCCTCACTGCCCGTGAGGCGGCGGAGAGAGCGGAGGAGTCCGCAAAGGAGGAGGGGACCGGTCGCGCGGTCGCTTCGGGGCCATCTAGCGACGAGGCGGGGGAGACTAGCGGCCTTGAACCCGAGGCGGACTGCAAGCGCAGGTTTGCGGCGGTCGTGGAGGCCGCGATCCGAGACGTGGCCTTGAAGAAGCTCCAAGCTTCGAAGAACAAGGCCGTAGTCTCGGCGACGGCCTCCATCATGGCGGCAGCGGAGGCGGCCAACTACACCGGCCCCTCGGCCGGCGAGGTGGCTGAACTGCGGGCGGAGGTTGCCCGCCTGACGGCTGCCATGGAGCATCTCCAAAAGGAGAATGGGAGGCTCCGGGCAGACCTGGCCGGCCTGCGGGTCACCAGGGGCGCGCAGGCGAAGACGCCGAGCCAGCCCGTACCGGTAGAGAACCAGGTCCTCAGCCTGGTTCGACAGGAGCTGGCGGCCTTCCAGGCGCGGTTCTCCGTCCTGGAGGGCATAGTCCTGCGCCCCCCTCTGGCGGGCGGGACGGCCCCGGGGCCGAAGGCGGCCTCATACGCGGCCGCTACGGCAGCTGCCGCCCCTAAACCCGTGCCGTCCGGCCGGGCTCAGGCGCCGGCTAAGCCGGCGTCGGCCAAACCGGCGTCGGCCAAACCGGCGCCGGCCAAATCGGCGCCGGCCAAACCGGCGTCGGCCAAACCGGCGTCGGCCAAACCGGTGTCGGCTGGAGGAGCCCCGGCGCCGGCTGGCGGGGCCCCGGCGCCTACTGGCAACACCCCGGCGCAGGTCCGGAAGAGAGGCAGACCGGCAAGGGAGGCGAAGGCCCCAGAGCCAACGCCCCGCCCCCAAAACCCTCCCACTTCTCCCACGACCGACGCCGAATGGCAGGTGGTCGGGGAGAAGAAGAAGGCGGCCAAGGCGGCCAGAAAGAAGGCGCAAAGGCGGCGCCGCAAGGAGCGAGCCGTCGCGGCTAGGCTTCGCGCCCCGAAGACCGCGGCTGTAGTTATAACGCTACAGCCGGACGCGGTCAAGAGGGGCGTGACGTACCGCGACGTGCTCGCCAAAGCGAGAGAGACGGTGGACCTCCAGGAGCTGGGGATCACCGGGGGCCTCCGGCATAGGGTGACCGCCACTGGCGCCCGCATGTTAGAGATCCCCGGTGCGACGAGTGGCCCCACCGCTGACGCCCTAGCTGAGAAGCTAAGGGCGTCCCTCAATGCGGATGAGGCTCGAGTCTCCAGGCCCGTCAAATGCGCAGACATGCGCATCTTGGGCCTGGATGACTCCGTAACGGAGGGAGAGGTGGTTGCCGCCGTTGTCAGGACGGGCGGGTGTCTGGCCGACCAGGTGAAGGCGGGCACCATACGTCCTGACTTCACGGGTATGCGTACCGTAACGGTAAGCTGCCCCGTGACGGCGGCCAGAACGATCGTGGAGGGCCGAAGGCTCCTGGTGGGCTGGGTTTCAGCGCAGGTCAAACTGCTGGAACCCAAGCCTCTGAGGTGCTTCCGATGCCTTGTGGGACACCATGTTGGCGTCCAATGCACCTCGGAGGTAGACCGCAGCTCACTATGCTTCCGCTGCGGTCAGCCCGGACACAAGGCCGGCTCCTGCAACGCCGCGCCGCACTGCATCGCATGTGCGGCCGCTGGCAAGCCGGCCGATCACCGGGCGGGGAGCAAGTCCTGCGCTCCACCCGCCGGGACCAGGAGGAAAGGTAGGCCCTCCGCCGCCGTCACCACCACCACCGTCGCCGCCGCCGCTGCCGCCGCCACCAACGCCGCTGCTGCCGCCGCCACCACCGCCGCCGCCGCCGCCGCCACCACCGCCGCCGCCGCTGCCGCTGCCGCCATCGTCGAGGGGCCCTCACAAGGGGCCCGGGAGGGGGCTGAAATGGAGGAGTAATGGCTCCTCTACGCCTCCTCCAGGCGAACATCAACCACTGCGCCTCTGCTCAGGATCTGTTGCTCCAGAGCATGGCGCAGTGGTCGATCAACATCGCCGTGGTCGCTGAGCCGTACTTTGTCCCGCCCAGGGATTACTGGGTGGAGGACCTGAGCGGCTCAGTGACCCTAATTTCGTCGGCCGCCGCCGGTACACCGTCCCTCGAGGCTGTCAAGAGGGGACGGGGTTGCGTGGCAGCACGCTTCGGGGAGATTGTTGTGGTGGGGGTATACTTCTCCCCGAACCGAACTCTCGCCGAGTTCCACAACTCCCTTGCGGAGTTGAGAGTCGTCGTCGTCGGGTTCCGTTCCCTCCCCGTGCTCGTCCTCGGGGACTTCAATGCCAAGAATGTGGCTTGGGGTTCCCGGTATACGGACACACGGGGCAGGATGGTGGAGGACTGGGCTCTGGAGACAGGCCTGGTCGTCCTAAACCGGGGTTCTGTCCCAACGTGTGTGCGGATGCGGGGTGAATCAGTGGTGGACATTTCGTTCGCCAGCCCCGCTCTGTTGCCGCACGTCGTCGACTGGCGCGTCATGGAGGGGGTGGAGACCTACTCCGACCACCGGTACATCCGGTTCGACGTCTCCGCCCAGACCTCAAGCGCGCCGGTCCGACAGGCCCCGAGTGGTCCGCGGTGGGCGCTGAAGCAGCTGGACCGGGAGCTTCTCCTGGAAGCCTCGATCGTGCAGGCCTGGGTGTCACCACCGGACAGGCCTGCTGACATCAACGACGAGGCGGAGTGGTTCCGGGAGGCCATGTCCGAAATATGTGACGTGGCAATGCCCCGGGTCCAGCCAGGACGCGCCTGGCGCCAGGTGTACTGGTGGTCGCCGGAGCTGACGACCCTGCGCGAAGCGTGCGTCGCTGCGCGGCGCCGGTACGCCAGGCACCGCAGGCTCCGTATCCGCCCTCCGGATACGGAAGCCATTCAGGCGGAGCTGTACGAGGGGTACAGAGCGGCGAAAACCGCCCTCCGAGCGGAGATCCTGCGGGCCAGGGGACTGGCCCGCGAGGAGTCGCTGGAGACTCTGAACCGGGACCCGTGGGGACGCCCCTACAAAATGGTGCGGGATAAACTCCGCCCATGGGCGCCCCCGCTGACGCAGAGTCTCCGGCCCCAGCTCGTGGAGGACGTGGTGGGCGCTCTGTTCCCCTCACGAGGGGAATATACACCCCCGCCCATGGCTCCGCCTCCTGCGGTGCCCGATGCGGACCACACTGCCGACGACGACGACGACGATGCTCCGGAGGTGACCGAGGTAGAGTTGAGAGTGGCGGTACGTAGGCTGAATGCCAAAAATACCGCCCCAGGACCCGACGGCTTACCTGGGAAAGCCTGGGTTCTGGCCATGGAGGCTCTCGGGCCTCGACTGAGGGGGCTCCTAAGCGCATGTCTGGAGAGGGGCCAGTTTCCACTACGTTGGAAAACGGGGAAGCTGGTGCTCATTAAGAAGCCGGGGCGCCCTGCGGACTCTCCGTCCGCTTACCGGCCCATTGTGCTGCTCGACGAGGTGGGCAAGCTCTTTGAAAGAGTCATTGCAGACCGCCTCGTCGGGCAGCTGATGCGGGTGGGGCCGGACCTGGCGGAGGGCCAGTTCGGTTTCCGCAGGGGGCGCTCTACGGTTGACGCTGTCATGCGCGTACGAGCCCTCACGACGGGGGATGCTGTTGCCCGGGGTGGGGTCGTCTTGGCGGTGTCTCTAGATATTGCCAATGCCTTCAACACCCTGCCCTGGAGTTGCATCAGGGAGGCACTCCGGCATCACCGGATGCCGACCTACCTCTGTCGCATGGTCGAGGCCTATCTGTCGGACAGGGCCGTCATCTACCCCGGTCATCAGGGAGAGTGGAACCGGCGAGAGATGTCGTGCGGTGTCCCACAGGGATCGGTCCTGGGGCCGCCTCTGTGGAACATCGGGTACGACTGGGTGCTGCGCGCCGACCTCCCTAGCGGCGTCAGCGTAGTTTGCTACGCTGACGACACGCTCGTCCTGGCGCAGGGGAGGTCGCACCAGGCGGCGGCGGAACTAGCGACACGCGGGGTTGCGACAGTCGTTGAAAGGATCCGGCAACTGGGACTCGAGGTGGCCCTGCACAAGTCCGAGGCCATGTGTTTTCATGGCCCTCGGAACGCGCCACCGTCGGGTTCCCAAATAACGGTAGGAGGGGTTCACATCGGCGTCGAGTCGACGATGAAGTACCTGGGACTCGTCCTCGACAGCCGGTGGAATTTCGTGGAGCACTTCAGACGTTTGGCTCCCAGACTGGAGCGGGCCGGGGCTGCGTTGAAGCGGCTCCTGCCCAATCTAGGGGGTCCAAACGCCTCCTGCCGGAGGCTCTACGCGGGGATCGTGCGGTCCATGGCCCTTTACGGGGCACCAGTGTGGGCGCGTTCACTGAGGCGGCGACCAGCCCGGCGGTTGAACGCGTCCCAGAGGGTCATGGCCGTCCGGCTAGTCCGGGGTTACCGCACGGTCTCCGGGGAGGCAGCGAGTCTCCTTGCCGGATTGCCGCCATGGGATCTGGAGGCCAAAGTCCTCGCTCACATATGGGAGTGGCGAGAGGAGGTAAAACGCCGGGGCGTAACTCCGCTGCCGCGACAAATCGCGGCGCAGCGGACAGAGCTCCGGCGGGATCTCATGGCGACATGGAGAGTGCGACTGTTGCAACCCAGTGCTGGGCACGCCACAATTGCGGCGATAAGTCCCCTCTTTGAGGAGTGGCTAGGGAGGCGCCACGGCGTCCTCACCTTCCGCCTAACGCAGGTCCTCACCGGGCACGGCTGCTTCGGGAGGTTCCTGTCCAAAATAGGGCGGGAGGAAACGCCCGGGTGTCACCATTGTGTGGATCGCCCGGAGGACACGGTGGAGCATACGGTGGAGATCTGCCCAGCTTGGGCAGAGCACCGCCGTGTCCTCACGGAGGCGATCGGCGGCGGCGATCTCTCGCGTCCGGCCCTAGTCCGGGCCATGGTACGGAGCGAGAGTGCATGGGAGGCTGTCGCCTCCTTCTGCGAAGCAGTGATGCTCGCGAAGGAGGAGGCGGAGCGCGTGAGGGAGAGGCAATCCTTGCGCCCTCACGCCCCTAGCCGCCGCAGGAGACGCCCTGGGCGTCGGGAATCGATAGCCGATTCCCGGCCACCGTAGGCGCGGGCTTGCGGACGGCGAGCAATGGGCAGCTCGCCGTCCGGTAAGGACCAGGCCCGGGTCGACGGCGCGTTGTGTTCCACGCGCGCCTCAAGGAGATGTCAGCACCAACTGACGGGGTCCGCTAGGGCCGATGCCCGCCAGGGTCGCGGGTTGTTCGAAAGAGATACCGTGGCCCCTGGCACAGGCAACTGAAGGAACACGGGTGGGTTTTAGTCAGTAAGAGTCTGACACTCCCTTCCAGCGCGGGAGGGGTCATTTGATGATTTCCCACCCAAAAAAAAAAAAAAAAAAAAGGTGGTCCCATTGTCATCAGGTCAGGCCTTGGTGATGGCATCCTGGAGAAATCGAAGGAACTCTTCAAATATTATAGGCACACCTATAGCAATTTGGGTATTTTTTATAGTAACTCGTGCATTTTCTCTCGAAAAGCACTATTTGGTGAAGTGGCACTGGTGATGAAGACTACAGATGGCCACCGGAACTACTCAAGAATAAGTATTTCACGGGTTGCGATTCGATTATTTTAACATGGTTGCTAAGCAATGTATGCTCGTCACAATGCAAATGGTGAAATGGAGCTGATGGTGAAATACCAGGAGAATTCCTCAATAATTAATGTCCCTGCATCGGGAAACGCAATATTTTGGTAAAGTCGATGAGCAAGTTGACATTAGGCTATTGTAATTTAGATAAATTATAAACAGACCCACTAAAAAGCGAGAATAAAAACGTTTTAACAAAAAAAAACCGACTTCCAAAAAAAACACTACAAAGTGAAAAATCGCTTTAACTTCAGAAGTCGGTGGCAAAAAAACTAAAATACAGACCCAAAGACACCGACTTCCGAAATTAAAGTTATTTTTCACTTTGTAGTGTTTTTTTTGGAAGTCTATAAAGTTTATAAACCAAATAAATAAGATTTTTCATATAAACTGTGTCCCCTCTTTTTATCCCCATAGGGATGGAATTTTGAACAATCGTCTGGGATGTTTCTATGACGGATTATTTATACCAATTTTCCAGTTAATCAAGCCACGTAATAAAATACTCCCCTGTTAAATTGACTGCCCCTTTTCACCCCGTTAGGGGTAGATTATCGAAAAACCCTGATACGTTATTCTTTATTTTTGGTCATAAGTATAAATAGGTACCTACTGAGTTTCGAGTTAATCTAACTGCGCGTTAAAATTCTTCCATGCAAATTTTGACACCCCCAATCCCTCTTTAGAGGGTGGTTTAGAAAAGCAAAAAATGCCAAATTTCATAATTTACTTAGATAAAGATTCCTGCCAAGTTTTAAGGTTATTAACTCAAGGATTAAGATTTTTCATACAAACAAAATCGCCCCTTTTCACCTCCTTAAAAGTTGAATTTCCAAAAACTCCTTCTTAGTGGATACCTACTCTTCACAAAGAACACACCCTCCAAAATTCATGTCTCTAGGACCAGCGGTTTAGGCTGTGCGTTGATAGATTATATAATTAAAAACAAAATTTCGTCCCCCTTTTCACCTCCTTAAGGGTTGAAATTCTAACAACACCGTTGCGTTACCTTCCAACCGTAAGCCTAGATAATAAATTTAGTGATTTTTACTTCGAAAATTACGGACTTTCCATTCATCCCCCTTTTTAAAACTTCGGGGGTAGAATTATTAAAAACGCTAAGACATGTGTAAATTAATTTTCAATCCTCAGTCTAAACACAAAATTTGAAGATCCTGACTTCAAAACTGACGGACTTTCATATAAACTTCCATCCCCTATTTCACCCCTTTAGGGGTAGAATTCGCAAACATTCTTTC
Source organism: Mesoligia furuncula (assembly GCA_916614155.1). Classification (NCBI taxonomy): domain Eukaryota; kingdom Metazoa; phylum Arthropoda; class Insecta; order Lepidoptera; family Noctuidae; genus Mesoligia; species Mesoligia furuncula. The sequence goes on along the minus strand of OU744816.1, from coordinate 1,732,546 downwards.
TTAGTGAATACTTACTCTTCACAAAGAACACACCCTCCAAGTTTCATGTCTCTAGGACCAGCGGTTTGGGCTGTGTGTTGATTGATTATATAATAAGAAACAACTTTTCACCCCCTTAAGGGTTTAAATTCTAACAACATCGTTGCGTTACCTTCCAAGCATAAGCCTAGATAGTAAATTTAGTGATTTTTACTTCGAAAATTAAGGATCTTCCATACACAACTTCATCCCTCTTTTTAACCCTTCAGGGGTGGAATCGTCAAAAACGCTGAGACACGTATAAATTAATTTTTAATCCTCAGCCTAAACACAAAATTTGAAGATCCTAAACTTCAAATCTGACGGACTTTCATATAAACTTCCATTCCCTATTTCACCCCTTTATAGGTAGAATTCCCAAAAATCCTTTCTTAGTGGATACTTACTCTTCACAAAGAACACACCCTCCAAGTTTCATGTCTCTAGGACCAGCGGTTTGGGCTGTGCTTTGATATATCAACAATCAGTCAGTTTACCATTTTTTTTAGATAAACAAAATCCAGAAAATAAATGCCTAACCTATACCAAATACTTATAATATTTATATACAAACCCTAAATACAAATTAAGATAAGTATACCGAAAATCAGGGAAAGAAATGCCCAACCAATAATAAATGCTTACAATATTTATTTACAAACCCTAAATAAAAATTAAGATAAGTAAATACCCAAAAATCAAGGAAAGAACCGTCTAACCTATACCAAATACTTACTTACAATATTTATTTACAAAATTTTAAAGAAAATTAAGAAAAAGAACCTAACCTACAAACCCTAAAATATAAATAAATGAAATTTATGCAAACAGTCAGTATTCAAGTGAATTGCAATAATCGAATCCAACTATTCGCCTATACTCTCCAGGATACATGCGTTCGCGAATAACTGAATCCTTATGGCAGCGGCGCGGTTTTTTTTTTTTCTAAATGGTCATCTCGCAGTTCAACCTGAGGGGTTGTCGACTGCTTAACCGGGCTTTCCTGTGGATGCCTCAATAAATTAAGGCCTCCAGCCAGGGCATAATACACTTATAAACCAAGCGACTCCACGCTAAGGGCACCCCCTGTGGGGTATGGACCTCGGCTTAGGGCGTCGCTGGGAGAGGGCAAGGGACAGGCTGGATCGGAATTATGGCAGCGGCGCGGCTCTCAGTGCGCTTTATATAGCCACGGACGCACAGGCGCGAGGCGTGAACGTACTCTGATAGAATACCATAACAAATGTTCGCCGTGATTCTTTAAATTGACATAACTTTTTTATTTATGAACCGATTGACATGAAATAAACACTAACCGTCTTATTACAAAACGAGATCTAATTTTAGACCTAGTCTAAACCTTCAAGCCGGTTACTCTATTTTGAACTTTATTCCGACAAACCTAAAGTTCTTAATGCAAAATTGACAACTTAGACTCGGGTTTAACGTCAGTTTTTGTAATAAGAACTTTAGCTTCGTCGGATTATAGTTCGAAATTTAAAAATGGCTGGATGGTTTAAACCTGGGTCTAAAGATAAATCTTGTTTTGTAATAAGGCAGAAGATGTTAAGTGAAGCTTACTACAATAGTGATAAACACTAAATGTTAAGTGAAGCTTACTATATTAGTGAAAACCGCATCTAAATCGAATAAGCCGTTTCTGATATTAGCGTGCACAAACACACAGACAAACAGACAAACAGACAAAAAAAAATTAATTACAATTTCGGGTTCGGCATCTAATAACAACCCCTGCTACTTTTTTTTATATATTTCCATTGTACAGACACCACTTTTCTACAATTTTATTATATGTATAGATGAGCCCGCTGCAGTCTGAACTGCGGCAATGTTTGGACGGATAGACCATTCCCTATCAGCTGTTTTTTTTTTTAAACTTATTCTTTTTCACACATATGTTTTTTAAATCCGTTCTATAGAGCGACCTTAATCTGTTGTACTCAACAATAGCACTTTCTTGTGCTTTGATCTGGCTAGGATCGATATTTATTAAATGGTCACCACTCAAATTTTTTACCCTAGATAATGGTACGTAGGCTTGACCACAAGTGAATATAGAAGAACCAATATCAATTAAGCATTGTCCAAGCTCAAACCTTGACTCTTATGAATGGTGATTGCGTAAGCTAAACATATCGGAAACTGCTCCCGGTAAACAAAAGCACGGCTCAAAACTTCAAGTTACAATTTGAAATATTTATGATATTAGTTTTACTTTTAAAAAATATACTTTTAGAAATAGAAATATGAATCTGCTTAACAAAACGATTTAAAAGGGGTTAAGCATTCTTAAAAATATTTTGCGTTTATATCTTATATGGCTAAATAATAACAGCCGCACAGGTCGATCGATCAGGTTAAGCTATGCTTGCCGCGGTTGGTCTGTGGATGGGTGACCATCTTTACATACCGAGACCCCTCCGTGCCTCGGAAAGCACGTTAAGCCGTTGGTCCCGGCTGTCATTCGTGGATCTATAACAGTCGTTACGAGTAGTCAGAAGCCCGAAAGTCTGACAACCAGTCTTACCAAGGGGTATCGCATTAACCAGTAACTGGGTTGTGGAGGTCAGATAGGCAGTCGCTCCATGTAAAATACTGGTATTCAGCTGCATCCGGTTAGATTGGAAGCCGACCCCAACATAGTTGGGAAAAGGCCAGGCAGATGATGATACGTCATTTGACATGTTTTAAGGTTTTTAATAATTTATCTTTCTAAGAAAGTCTCATACTTACCTAAAAATTAAGCTTATTTTTTTTTTTATACGGAACACGGATTACAGAATGTGTGATAGCCGAACTCACACTTGACCGCATTTTTATTTTTACTTTAGCTTCGTGCAAAATTATAAGTTTCTAGGCCGACTATAAAAAAAATTTAATACCTACGGAACCCTCTGTGCGGGAGCCAAACTCACACTTGACCGCTTTTAAAAAATTTCTTTTGGTTTCATGGTAGCGTCCAGTTCCAGCTAGAAAAAAAATCATACGGGACCCTCTGCATGCGAGCCAAACTCACATTTGACCTCTTTTTAATTTTTCCTTTAGTTTCATGCTAATCTCTAGCTTCATGCTAAATTTCAAGTTTTTAGGCCGGTTAGAAGTTTCTAGGCCGGCTAGAATAAAAAATTAATACGGAACCCTCTATGCGCGAGAAAGACTCACACTTGACAATTTTTTAAATTTTTCCTTTAGTTTCATGCTAATGTCTAGCTTCGTGCCAAATTTCAAGTTTCTAGGCCGGCTAGAATAAAAATTTAATATTGAACCCTCTATGCGCGAGCCAGACTCACACTTGACCGTTTTTTTAGTGTTTCCTTTAGTTTCATGCTAATGTCTAGCTTCGTGCCAAATTTCAAGTTTCTAGGCCGGTTAGAAGTTTCTAGGCCGGCTAGAATAAAAATTTAATATTGAACCCTCTATGCGCGATCCAGACTCACACTTGACCATTTTTTTAATTTTTCCTTTAGTTTCATGCTAATGTCTAGCTTCGTGCCAAATTTCAAGTTTCTAGGCCTACTAGAAGTCCCTAAACATTTTGATTAACTCTAAGTGAGTGAGTCAGTCAGTCAGTCAGTCAGTCAGTGCCACTTTAGCTATTTTGAAAAGTCCATAACTTTGAATCTATTAAAGCTACAGTTATGAAATTTGGTATTCAAACTAACAGCAGTCAAGGTATTATGTATGTGAAGTTTGATTCGATTTCGTGTGACAAATAGTTAGATACAGGGTGGTCAAAAGTAGGAGGAAATGGCAACACTGCCTGAATAACATGTCAAAATTTTGTTCCGTATTTTAAAATTAATTTTAATTATTTTTAAGTGTAATTAAGGCGATTTAATTCAACTAAATGTAAAATAAGTGCATAAATACTCAGGAAGATTGTTTTCCTGCAAATATTCATAGTAAAACGCAGTGTTTGGTTGCCCACCGTTACCGGTAACCTATTACGAACAGCTGATGTTCGACTTACGGATTTAAACGGGGAGTATTGTTATTTTTATTATTTAATTACCACACAGTCGTGTCTTAGACTCTGTAACACGCTTTCATTGTGTACTAGAATCACTTTTCTTGTTGGATTTGGCACCTTGCAGTAGGTCAATGCCGCTTTGTTTAGGTGCATATTTATTATGTTAACGAAACTAAAGCAGTGAATTGTCGTAATATTTTAAATCCTTAGTAGGTATAATTTTAGAATACACTACAACAATAACGTTAATTATCGTTTATTGCATAGTTATCTGTTTGTAAAACTAAAGTTTTAAAAAAACTTTTTAATCTAGACATCCTACCCACTTAAGAAAAAGTAAAATCATAAGACAATACAATCAATGTAACTTTGTACTTGATTTAAACTAGTTGCATTTCAATTAGATTCAGCAGCCTACCTCATTTCTCTATAAAGCACCACTAAGTTCTCCCATTTTCCCTTCTAGCTTTCCTTTTTTTGTTTGTCTGTCTTATTAGTTCTCACCGTTTCTTTAATTCTACTTTCAGTACTAATTTCCTGAAACCATGCCTGTGATAACCCGTAAGGCTGCTGCTCAGGAGTTGGAGCTTAAATTGAGAAAGACCACTGAAGATCTTAAGGCTTCAAACAGCAAATGTCAACAGCTGTTACAGGAAATAGATGATAGTGAGAAGGAAATCGAGAAGGTCGTTTTCAAAAACACTGGCTTAAAACAAGAGCTAGTAGAACTACATCAACAATATCTGGATGTTGTTGATGAACGGGACAAACTGCGGGTGGTCACGGATGGTTTCAACAACTGCAGTAACATATATGAGGAGGCTTTATGTAGGGTTAGGGACCTAGAAGAAGAATTGATTCACGCAAATGTTCGTATAAATAAATTACAGAAACTAAAAGAATGTACTCAGGCGAAGGAATCCAATAACTTGTATAATGAATTATTAAACACTAATTGCAACCCCCTGTAATAATAAAAAAAAAAATTTAAGTGAAAGAATGTTATTATAAATGTATATTATGAAATGGGATTATTAAATGTGGGTGTGCAGTACTCCAAATAAATAAATAAATAATAAGTAGAATTGAAAATTCGGGCGCCAGGAGTACAAACCAAACTATGCCAAGGATAGACTAACCTGCGGAAACTGGAAACTTTTAATCTTCAAGCGGGGAGTATCAATAAAAATCGACACAAAAGTTATTGAACGATTTTATTACCCGAAGGCTGCTGGTCTCAATATACAAGAAAATTCCTTTCTAATATTAACAGTTGGTGTAAAACTAAGATGGAATAGAAATTAATTTTTGTCCTGTCATTATTGCACTTTTGTCAATTTAAGTTTTTATAAACCATACCACATTCCGTCGAATAAACTAACCACCGAATGGGCAAACCATGGTGATTTTGATCTTCGCGGGGACGTCAGGCGGTCCATGAAATATGTCGGTAGGGGCTAGCGTTAAAAATTTAAGTCTTGAAATAAAAATAAATAAGAAATTGAAGAAACGCCTCGCGCGTGAAATCAAACATGAATAATTGTTAGCTGATGTCCAGCGTGGATAAAAAATGGCGATCGAAATGGCTACGACCAAACACAATTTGACTCACCGTTTCTTTTCCAAAAAAAGCTTTTACATCAGTAGATGAATTAATCCAAAATATATAAGGTTTAAAAGATCCTGAAACAAATATCGGAAACTATTAACGTCTGCCATCCAAATAGCCACGCGACACGTGAATAGGTATGAAACCACGAAGAATTTTACAAACTTTTAAAAAATACGGGCAATCCCTTTATGATGCCGACAAGGGCAAATCAGCTACCACATATTTAGGACTAGATATCGTCCATAGGAAGTATTAACTTCCAGATTGAATTCGGAGCTCTCAAATTACTCCATTCTATGCAAAGCTTGGGTCGGAAAGTGACCTGTCAAAATCAACTGACAGCACCAAAAGAAAAAGTCAGTGTGACCACTACACGATTCCGATTCAAAAAAATGAATTTTTACATGGCAACACCACCCTGTTGCCTACAAATTAAAGCAAAGAACGCGCTATCATGTAACAGGCTTAAAAGACTCGTTACATTACATCCCCTCCCGAAAATAAAAAGAAAGGAACTTTCTTTTATTAGAAAGAAATCTTCAACCAAATAAACCAGTCTTAACAACTTTCTAATTCAAAAAAAGAAAAAGAATCATATAAGATTCAAAGTGCAAATCAACTCTGAAAATGTCAAACGACAAAATCTCAAGAATTTAGTAAAAGTAAAAAAAAAATTAAATGACAAAAAGTCAAAAACGAAATAGTGAAAAACAAAAAATTATAAGTTATATAAACTCATTAAATGAAACGAAGAGAGAAATCTCTTAGCGCTCCAAAACTCCAAAACAGTGCAGTTAGGCACTATAGCCACTGACTAAAAATTTCAAACAAATTCGGACAATTTACCAAAACAAACTACAATTTTTATAGTGCAGTTAGGCACCTATCGCCACTGACTAAAAATTTCAAACCACTTGGAACAGTACAACTTTGAGTGCAGTTAGGCACTATCGCCACTGACTACTATGTCAACCGCTTCCAACTCAACCATCTCTATGAGTGCAGTTAGGCTCTATTGCCACTGACTAACTCCGTATTCAACAATCCAAAAAATTTGAAACTCCGAACAAAAGTTTTTAAATAAAGCTGAAAGACCTTATTTAAAATACTGTTACAGGCACAACCTGCAACGAGACAAAGGAAAGCATATTGTGATCGGCTCATCACCACCGAATTCCCGAGCACAATAGCTGTAAAAGAATGTGAATGCTGTGACTGGCTCAACACTACCAATCTCCCAAACACAGACAAACACAAAAAAACATTGAGATCTCCAATGTGAAATCTCAATAACAAAAAGGCGAAAGACAAAGTTTCACAATGCGACCGGCATACCACCACCGAACTTCCGAACGCAAAGAGAAAAAAAAATGACGAAAGTCAAAACAAAATCTCGCATCGTGATTGGGACAACAAAGTCCAACACAATGGAAAAAGGAAAACATATGGCCGGGGCCGAAATCCCACATTGTGACCGGCACAACTCCACCGACTTTCCGAGCACAATGGAAAAGAGTCGAAATCAAGGTCAAAAGCCACACCGAGATCCAAAAAATAATAAGGCATTTTGTAACAAAGGTTACAGAATGACCCTAAAAAGTAAAGTCCAGGATGAACGCGTTACTAACAAAGTCAAATCCGATCATTAAAAAGAATGAAACTCCAATAAAAATGAGAAACAATTCTGTCAACGAACAGCACAAAATAGGTTTAAAAATCGATTACTATTTATGACGAAGAGGAAATAGAATGATTTTAAACTATGAAAAAAAATGATTACAAAAACTCGAAATTGAATTTAAGTTTTTAACCTCAAGGTAGAAATTACCTGAACTGTAGGGTTGTATAAGATCTTAATAAAATATAAACAGGTAGGTTACCCTTAAAAAAGAAAAATAAGATCTTAGACAATCTAACAAAAACAAACAAAACATAAAATAAGATCCTTCGATGTGAAAAATATTTGGTGTGAAAAAAAATAGTATTAAATTAACCAGAATGACCTAAGTTTTATTTTTAGAATGTCTCAAATTCAACAAATTTATAAGAAGTTACCTAACATACATCTTTCAAACCACCGATAACCTATCATCCATCCTCTCGTACATCACAGTGTCAAAAGTGGCCTTCAAACAAAATTATCAAAATCAAGACTAACTTGGAAACCAAATTAAAATTTAATAATATCTTTAACATGATAACGTCCCACTGAACCTTTATTTACATCTTTCAAAACATAAACGTTATCTGAAACTTTTCAGTTATTTTACATTTTACAAACTTAGGTGCAAGTTTAGCTGAAAAATATGCTTGTGCATTAGATTGAAGAAAACTTCTTCTCCACACCACATCACCCACATCAAAAGAAATGACTTTCCGACCCTTATTATATTAAGCGGCATTACGCTTATACCCCTTTAACAAGTAAGCTTGAACTTTAACAAAAATATCACTAAGTGAATTAAGAGAAACTGCATAAGCATTTCTATTTGAAATTTCTAGTTGAGATAAGTTATCAACAGAACTACTAAAGTGATGTAATGACGCATCAAGAATAAGCTCCCTACCAAACATCAGAAAGTTAGGAGTAAACTCAGTAGCAAGGTTTACACTATTATTTAAAGCTAATTGAACATTGGGCAAAAAACTTGACCAAGTTCTATGATGAACAAACAGCAAGGCGAATAGCAAACGAAAAGCAAAAACTAAGTTTCAAAAAGTTAAATGTTTGAAAATAAATTCTCAAGTTTGAGGTTAATTATAAAAGTCAATGTGGGTATTCCCATAAAAAATTACTATGTTAATTTTATCGTTTTAAAAGTGCAATAATCACTTACAAGCAGTTTAAATCTAGATAAATTAAATGTAAAATATTGTACTTAACAATTAGATTAAATTATTTACTTAAAAAGTTAAACTTAGTTTTTAAAATAACTTTACTGTTGAGAACAACAAAACGCAGTCTATGCTATACAATTCTGTTGGTTTTGCTAAGAAAAAACATGATATTAAACAAAATCATCAATTGTAAACACCAAACATTGTTTACAAAGATTCACCAAATTAAGTTAAGTACTACTTATGAGTCAAAAATCAAAATAAACACAAAGTTATTAAAGTAACAATGTAGAACAAACCAATGCAAACAATAGACTCATAAGTTAATTAATTAATAGTGCAATAATGACAGTATAAAGGTACCAGACAAACCTACTTCATGTCCCTGTTCGCAGAGCGACAATTGTAATAATAAAAAATAATAATTTAAGTGAAAGAATGTTATTATAAATTTATATTATGAAATGGGATTATTAAATGTGGGTGTGCAGTACTCCAAATAAATAAATAATAAGTAGAATTGAAAATTCGGGCGCCAGGAGTACAAACCAAACTATGCCAAGGATAGACTAACCTGCGGGAACTGGAAACTTTTAATCTTCAAGCGGGGAGTATCAATAAAAATCGACACAAAAGTTATTGAACGATTTTATTACCCGAAGGCTGCTGGTCTCAATATACAAGAAAATTCCTTTCTAATATTAACAGTTGGTGTAAAACTAAGATGGAATAGAAATTAATTTTTGTCCTGTCATTATTGCACTTTTGTCAATATAAGTTAAGTTTTTATAAACCATACCACATTCCGTCGAATAAACTAACCACCGAATGGGCAAACCATGGTGATTTTGATCTTCGCGGGGACGTCAGGCGGTCCATGAAATATGTCGGTAGGGGCTAGCGTTAAAAATTTAAGTCTTGAAATAAAAATAAATAAGAAATTGAAGAAACGCCTCGCGGCTGAAATCAAACATGAATAATTGTTAGCTGATGTCCAGCGTGGATAAAAAATGGCGATCGAAATGGCTACGACCAAACACAATTTGACTCACCGTTTCTTTTCCAAAAAAAGCTTTTACATCAGTAGATGAATTAATCCAAAATATATAAGGTTTAAAAGATCCTGAAACAAATATCGGAAACTATTAACGTCTGCCATCCAAATAGCCACGCGACACGTGAATAGGTATGAAACCACGAAGAATTTTACCAACCTTTTAAAAAATATGGGCAATCCCATTATGATGCCGACAAGGGCAAATCAGCTACCACATATTTAGGACTAGATATCGTCCAGAGGAAGTATTAACTTCCAGATTGAATTCGGAGCTCTCAAATTACTCCATTCTATGCAAAGCTTGGGTCGGAAAGTGACCTGTCAAAATCAACTGACAGCATCAAAAGAAAAAATCAGTGTGACCACTACACGATTCCGATTCAAAAAAATGAATTTTTACATGGCAACACCACCCTGTTGCCTACAAATTAAAGCAAAGAACGCGCTATCATGTAACAGGCTTAAAAGACTCGTTACACCCCTTATAACAATAGACCTAACTGAGGATTCCATTTTAAAACATAATAATAGTAGTTATAAAATATGCCAAAATAAAATTAAAAAATATGCAAAGCTAAATAAAATCATAAATAAATGCAATAAATTCAGGAAACAACAAAAACACAGTTCTAATAATATTAAACTAAGAAAAGAACGTGGTTTTCTTATAAATAAATTAAATAACTACCAAATTAAATTAGAAGATAGTAAGAACATTTATGAGATTGACACTCAACGCTTACAGTCTGAAATTCAGGTACTTGAAGAGTCAATACATTCACTTTATACTAAGTATGTGCGGTCTGAAAAACAAATTCAGGAGCATATCCTTGCGGCAAATGAGCTAGTGGACATGTGCAACTCCAATGCAGACAAAGTGGACCCGCTGACGCTCAGCAGCCCTCATTGTTCATTGCAAAGCAAGTCCAATCTTGGCACTCTCCTGACTGAGGCAACGGAGGACCCGTCCCAGTCAGGAAGTGCTCAGGTCTCTATTCCTCATCTAGACACACCAGATATTGAACAAAGTCCATTACAAGTACTTCAGACTGAAGCTAGTTCTCTCCCTTGTAGTAGTAAAGTTTGTTACTGCTCCCTTATGTTTTCTGATAGTTTTGGGAAAGGATTAGGTAAATTACTTAGCAACAACCTGTGTCATTCTTCTCAAAACTTTTGCATGCCTCAGACTTCCTATAAACAAATAATGTCTTCAATAACTAGGAATGAATATGATCCTAATACCATTATTACTGTACTTGTAGGTAACAGTTTAAATGTTAAAAAAGAAGATATCACTGATAGTGTCACCGACCTATTGAAGTTAAATTGTAAGAAAATAATTTTGTGTGCTTTTCCATATTTTGAGCACTTGTCAAACAGACAAAACAACTACATTCACATGTTAAATAATTACATGCATTTCATAGTTAGTCACTATAGTGACAAGTTTATATTTTTTGATACCAACATTTTTGTTGATAAGTTAAGGTCGACTAGGGATACTGTGTATCTGCCCATTAGTTTTAGACGCCAAATAGCTAGGCTATTAGCACTTAATATTAACCCAGACATAATTAGTATGTCGAAGTCATCCAAAATTAGCACCACAATTAGTAATAGTACTAATGTTAAGGTGGTTAGCTCAGATAATTTAAACTAGTTTGTAAGACAACAGAAGGTACCACTAACAGTATAGTTACCCTTAATAATAAGAAAAAGGTATTTTCTAGCACTAAAATAGTGAACTGTAGAAAAGGGGCTAAGCAGAAATCCTTGAAATTATTTCATCAAAATATTCAAGGTTTTTCTTCCAAACAATTGGAAATTGAGTTGTTTTTAGAAAAAACAATGTTTGACATTATTTGTATAACTGAGCATTGGTTAAAAGATTCTGAAATGTTAATTAACTATGACAATTATAGTGTGGCCAGTTGTTTTAATCGAAATTCAATGCTGCGTGGTGGTTCACTAATCCTTATTAAAAGTTGTATTAAATTCAAACCTCGTAAAGACATAGTTGAACTATCTGTTGAACATAGCATTGAACTATCTTGTGTTGAGCTAGATAAGCATGTTATAGTGTGCGTTTACAGACCCCCTAATTATCAAAACTATTCTATATTTGAGTCAGTAATGGAAGATGTTTTGGCAAAACTTGCAACTGGTAATAAGTCAATCATTATCTGTGGTGACTTTAATATTAATATTTTAGAAAATAATTTAAATACCAGTAGATTATTAAATTTGTTTAAATCGTTCAATTTGTCAAATGTGTTTGTAGAACCAACCCGAACAACTTCGACTACTGCTACATGTATTGATAATGTTTTTTGTTGCTGCGACTATTTAGATAAAGCAGTTGTTAATTATCTCCCTTCTGATCATAGCGGTCAAACTGTAACTTTTGAGTCCAACATGCCAATACAAAAAGTGCAGATACAATCGAGACCAATAACTTCAGTTAATTTAAATAAATTTAATAGCACTTTAATTTGTAAATTAAGTAATCAGAACCTTACAGTAAACAATGTTAATATTTTGTATAATGAATTCTTTTCGGTAGTCCAAACCGAATTCAATAATTATTTTAAGAAGAACACTAAAAGTATCAGCCCTAAGTTTTTATTTTGTGACTGGGCCACTAAAGGACTCAGGAAAAGTAGGGAAAGACTTTTCGAGCTGTATGGCCTTAAGCCTTATATTAACACGGAAACTTTTAATAAGTATGTTGCTACTTACTCTAGAACTTTTAAGAACGCTTGTAAGGCAGCTAAAGCCTTCTACATTAGCAACAAGGTTAAATCAGCGGACAATAAAATAAAGACGGTTTGGAAAATTATAAATAATGAAACGAACAGGAATAAAAAGCATAATTCTGATTACACACTGCAGACGTCAAGCGGTCTCATTTGCGATAACAAAGAAGTGGCTCAAGAATTTGTAAATTTCTTTACTAGTATCCCACTTAAAACAACTGAAACCTTAAATTCGTCGCCCTCGCTCGCTTTTGATTTAGTCAGGGCGAACGTTTCAGCCTGCCCGAGTGAATTTAACTTTAGGCATATTAACCCTATAACAGTAATTAAAGCTTTTAAGCAAATTAAGATCAAATTGACTGAAGATCTTTGGGGAATGTCAATTAAGGTCTGTACCTCCATAATTGAGACTATTGCGCCTTACTTAGCCTTAGTATTTAATTCGTGCGTGGATCAAGGAGTCTTCCCAGATTTGATGAAGTACAGTAAGGTAATACCACTCTACAAATCCGGGGACAGTAAAGACACCAATAATTATAGACCCGTATCCGTTTTGCCGGTTTTCAGCAAGGTGTTTGAAAAGATAATGCTTAATCAAATGCTCAATCATTTTAACACGAATAAAATCCTACACGATCAACAGTATGGTTTCACTAAAGGACGTTGTACGACCGACGCCGGTGTAACTTTATTAAAACACATTTTTAAAGCGTCGGAAGAGGCCCAAGACGCCATAGGAATCTTTTGTGACCTCTCCAAGGCATTTGATTGCGTCGATCACGAGACCTTGCTTTTGAAACTCGAGCATTACGGACTTGGAAAACTTGCTCTCAGTTTAGTTAGTTCTTATTTAAATGATAGACAACAACAAGTTCAAATAAATGGAGTCAATTCACTTGGTTTAATAGTAAAAATTGGTGTGCCACAAGGCTCGATATTGGGTCCTTTCCTCTTTTTAGTGTATATTAATGATCTACTCCATTTATTAAAAAATCAACCACAAATGGTGTTATTTGCTGATGACACTTCCTTAATTTTTAAGGTAAATAGACGTGCTACAAATTTTGACGACGTAAATAATGCCCTACTGCAGGTCCAAAATTGGTTCACTGCTAATAATTTAGTATTAAATGGAAATAAAACTAAGTGCATAAGATTTTCTTTACCAAATGTCAAGGGTAGTGATTGTGAGATAATATTGAATCAAGAGAAACTAGAATTCGTCGATAAAACTGTTTTCCTAGGGATCACGCTCGACTCAAGGCTACAATGGGGTCCTCATTTAACAACTCTTGCAGGACGGCTAAGTTCAGCAGCTTATGCTGTCAGAAAAATCCGTCAATTTACTGATGTAGATACCGCGAGACTAGTCTATTTTAGTTACTTTCATAGTATCATGTCTTACGGTATTTTGCTTTGGGGACGAGCTGCAGACATCGATTCTATTTTTATTCTGCAGAAAAGAGCCATCAGAGCCATATATAATCTCCGCAGACGCGATTCTCAGAGGGAACTTTTTAAGGAAATTAACATCATGACGGTGCCTTGTCAATATACATATCTATGAAAACATAATGTATGTAAGGAAAAATTTACATCTTTTTAGTAAAAGAGGTGATAGACATAATTATAGTACTAGAAATAGGGACCTTTTGGTTCAACCAGGCTTCAGACTGGCTAAAGTAGATTCATCTTTTATGGGGTACTGTTTAAAATGTTATAATAAAATACCTCCCCACATTCTTCAACTGAATGAGACAAAATTCAAGTCTTGTATAAAACGCACACTATGCAGTCAGGCATATTATAAGTTAGGGGATTACATCACTGATAGGAACGCCTGGCTCAATGCTGGTCCTGCTCCACAACCACAACTAATTGATTAACACTTGAAGATACTGTTGGAGCTGTCGAAGATTGTAAGACTATCTTTGCATTGTATAGACTCAGTTTCCTTTGTATTGTATAATTGCATAGCACAGATGTGAGTTCTATGTACCCTATAGCTACCATTTACCGAGTATTAATATGTCTTTCATTGACTTGAATGTGCCCTGGCGGCTGATAGTATGTCATGCTCACTCAATTGTCTCGCTGACGGTGGCGTGTGTGTTGGATCATTTAGCTCCCTTCAAAATGGTTGAGCTGAATGGTGCTGATCTATGCGTCATGTTCGTGAACGGGCGCCGTCAGTTGGGGCTGGTCATCTCTTAGCTGCCTCGGTTTATTTTTAATTATTTTATTTTTGATTGTTGTTTTGTTAAGTACTATTTGTTGTACTCTGGACGCTTTTAACGTTTTACGTCTTTTTTTTATTTATTACATCGTTCTCACATTATATAATTTTAAATTCAAAAGTAATGATGTACTAATATTTTTGTAAAACATAATTTAAAAAGAGTGTCCATGGAGTTTCTTGCCCGTTCTTCTCCATAGGTACCTACGCTTTGGAATGGGCAACTAGCTTCATATTTTCTGACTGACCGACTTCTTGACAATTCAAAAGTGCCTGTTAATGGTTTAATTGAAATAAATGCTTTGACTTTGACTTTGACTTTGAGCTCGAAGCGGTTCGGGTAAATAGTGCACGGCGTACGTGCGGCCACTTGCTCGAAATTGGCCTGCGCACTACCGTGCGCTTCGATAATGAATCTTCGTACTGACTCTGCCGCGGGTTGGGATGGAATTACAACCAGGATGTTAAAGATAAGTAAACAGACCCTAGTCCCCCCCATCACACACATATGTAAACTGTGTTTCTCGAAAGGTATCTTTCCTAGGGTTTTAAAGAGAGCGATTGTGCATCCATTACACAAGGGTGGAGACAGGGGCAGTGTAAATAATTACAGACCAATATCGGTACTTCCGGCTCTGTCAAAATTTTTAGAAAAGGTCCTTAACAATCGCCTCATCAACTTCATGGAAGCACATAATATTTTATCGGAAAATCAATATGGCTTCCGTAGAGGGAAATCTTGTGAGGACGCTGTTGCCGCCTTTGCTGACAAAGCCGTTAAAATGCTTGACATAAGATCTAAATGTCTGGGTATATTCTTGGACTTGTCTAAAGCATTTGACACTGTCTCTATCCCTACTCTAATATTAAAATTGGAGGGGGTGGGAGTGAGGGGTTCTGCACTTGCAATCTCTACTTGTCTGAGCGGACACAATGTGTTAAAATTGGCTCATATGTTAGTGACGAACACATGTAATCTTTTGGGGTTCCGCAGGGTTCCATTTTAGGACCCACACTCTTCTTAATCTATGTAAACAGTCTTTGTAATCTGTCCATCCCAAATTGTAACATATACACATATGCGGACGATACGGCTCTACTCGTATATGGTCAAGACTGGAAGGAAGTCCATGAGCGAGCTGAATCAGCGCTAGGTATCGTCATGGCATGGCTATCTGCAAACACCCTAACTTTAAATTTGGACAAGACTAACTTTATCCCCTTCTCAATTAAACTATCCTCGCAACCCGATGAGTCGTTTGCCATCAGGGCTCATATCTGTAGTCAACAAGTAGAGCTATGCTCCTGCCTTCCCCTGACCAGAGCTACCAACGTCAGATATCTAGGCATCGTGATAGACTATCTTATGTCGTGGAGTATGCAGATGAAGGCGTTGTCTGGCAGAGTGAGGAAGCTTATTTCAATCTTTAAAAATCTACGATGTAGTGCAGATTTTGATACTCTGCGAATGGTATATTTCTCGCTGTGCCAGTCAGTGCTATCGTTTGGTGTGACGGTTTGGGGTGGCGCTCCAAAAACAAACATTTTACAATTGGAAAGAGCGCAACGAGCTGTCCTTAAAGTTATGACATTTAAACATTTTCGTTATAGCACTAAACAATTGTATGAAGACTGTCAAGTCATGACCGTTAGACAGCTCTTCGTGCTCAATACCATTTTGCGCAAATATGCATCTATAGGATATAGTACTGGTCATCTGGTAAAACGAAAATCGACTGATGTCTGTCCTATAGAAAGGCATAGAACCAAAGGACAATGCCAGAAACTCTTTAGAGCTTTAACCCATCAAATAAAAGTTGGTTTACAAGCATGCTAAATGTAGCATTCTATTATATTCTAGCTTTATTAGTGATAACTAAAAACATGTTTAAATGCCTATAGAACTTGCGGTTTCTGTTTAAATCTAAGGACAATTATTACATTTAGGTTAGGTACTGTAGTGTCTTGTGTGTTCCGGCTTTTAGCAGAAAGGTCTGGCTGGATGTAATATTCCATTAAAACATTCAAACTGTATAGACAACTAAGATAACATTGTGTTTTTTTTATAGAGTCATTCATATATTTTCTGTAAAGCTGCGAGGTTCCTTTTATCAATACAATAATTCCAAGTCTAACGTGTTCTTATTTGAGTACCTCCCAGAGGTACTATATGTTAAATTAGCTTTAAGTACACTATATACTGTAAATACAAACTAGGCAGTATGTCGTGGTTGCCTTTGCATAACTTTTTGAGAAAAGTTGGATAAGTCAATCACTCTGTCTCCTTTTAACATCTTCCGTCATGGCCGTCACCTGTGATTCCTTGTATAATTTTATCCGTATCAATCTTTGTAATCTGACGATATTTTTATGTTTAATATATTGAAGTATATTAACCGTTGTGCGAGTTTTCATTTCCAAGCCAAAACCACCCTCTGTACGCTCCGACCACTGAACCTCCAAACAGGTTATGGGCCCAGGATTTTCAGGATTAGAGGGTTGGTTTTTCGACAAAGCATTGGCATTGGTTTGGTTTTAGCACACGGTCGGATTCGGATCAAGAATCGATCAGCAATGCCTGGTGAGACTAATGGAAACGGGCAGCTTGGGCCTCCTGCTACATTTCATTTGGAAAAACTTGACGGCGTGAGAAATTATCATGTATGGAAGTTCCAGGCTCGCATGGCTTTGATTTTAGAAAACCTATGGGAGTGCATTGAGGGGACGTCTACTGTCGACACAGCTAAAGACCAGAAGGCGTTGGCAAGGATTTGCTTGGCAGTGAAACCATGTTGTTTTCAGCATGTACGTTTGGCTAAAACGGCTAAAGAAGCTTGGACCAAACTAAGAGACGCATATGAAGATAAGGGTCTGTACAGACGAGTTGTACTGCTGCGACAGCTGCACCGAGCTGACTTTAATGACTATGAGAACATGAGTGCATACATCGATGGAGTAACAACCATAGTCCAACAATTGTGTGACATCGGGAAGGTCATCGATGACAAGGAAGTCGCGGAGATCCTGCTGAGTGGTCTACCTAAAGACTACGACGTCTTGGTATCTAGTTTGGAAGCTGCAAATTTTCAGGATAATTTATGCAGTGAGACTGTTAGAGCTAGACTTCTTCAAGAGGAGTATCGTAGAAACACGAAGTCAAATGGCAACCAGGTTTCATCGAATGAGGTCGCTTTTGTTGGCCGGAGTAGGAAAGTTATATGCCACTATTGCAGAAAGCCAGGCCACATCAAAGCAAAATGCTTTAAGTTGAGACGCGACAAGAAATTGGAGAAACCACAGGACAAGACTGAAGAAGCTTTATTCGTGTCTGCCTTTTCGGCATGTGCCTCTGAAGATTGGATTATAGACTCAGGTTGTACTTCCCACATGTGTAATGATAAAGGTTTATTTATTTCCCTGGACAGTAACGTTTCAAGTAACATTTGCATTGCAAATGGGGACAACTTGTTGTGTAAAGGTATTGGTACTGTGAAAATTAACATTATGAATAGTAATATTAAAACAATTGAAAATGTTATGTTTGTGCCTGACTTGTTCACCAATTTACTGTCAGTTAGTCAGTTAGTAAGGAAGGGTTATAAAGTTACTTTTCAGGAAGAATTTTGCAATATTTATAATAATAAAAATAAAATCATAGCCAGAGCATCTAGGATAAAAGGAGTTTACAGGTTAGATTGTGTCACAAGTTCTGTACAACAGAAAAACACCAGCAACTGCGGCCAGGCTACTGTGGAGGAGCAGCAAAGAGCTCATGCTGCTAGTTCTATGGATATATTGCACAGGAGATTGGGACATCTGAGTAGTGCAGGTATGTGTAAGTTATTAGATATGTCTGAGGGTTTAAAAATGAGTAAAACTAATAAGTTAGCAGATTGTGAGGCTTGCATTCAGGGGAAGCAAACAGTAAAATGTTTTCCCAAGGGCGAAGCGAAGCGTGCTCAGAAACCTCTTGAACTGATACATTCTGATGTTTGTGGTCCCATGCCAGAGCCTAGTTGGGGTGGAGCTAGATATTTAGTGACATTTACGGATGATTTTACTCGAAAATCTTTTGGTTATCTCATTCAGAACAAAAGTGAGGTTATGTTTATGTTCATCAAGTTTAAGGATCTAGTTGAAAAGCAGTTGGGTTTATCAGTGAAATGTTTAAGGTCTGATGGAGGGGGTGAATATTGCAGTGCTCAATTCACCAATTATTTGTCTAGTCAAGGTATTATCCATCAGATAACTATGCCCTACAGTCCACAACAAAATGGCGTTGCGGAACGGTTGAATAGGACTCTAATAGAAAAAGCAAGGTGTATGCTTATTGACGCTAAGCTGGGCAGGCGCTATTGGGGCGAGGCCGTTATGACGGCGATATATTTGAAAAACAGATCCCCTACAGCTGCAGTGCCTGATGTCACTCCGGAGGAATTATGGACGGGTCACAAAGTGGACCTTAGTCACTTGAGGGTCTTTGGGTGCCGAGCTTTTGCTCTTGTGCCAGATTGTCACCGTCGCAAGCTAGATGCAAAGTCTAAGGAGTACATATTTGTAGGATACTGCGAAAATTCAAAAGGTTATAGATTAATAGATCCTTGTAATCCTAAACGGGTTTTGAATTCGAGAAATGTGCATTTTATTGAATTTGACAGTGATATAAATAAAATTGATAAAATCTATGATAGCAATGAAAATAAATTAAATAATAATTTGCATAATAATGAATTAATTTTGAATAAATTGAACAATGTTTCTTATAATTATTCTAGTGAATTAAATAATAATTGTGAATATTTTTCTGCAACTCCAGTGACGGAGCCCTCTTCTGGAAATAGGGCCCCCAGCGAGAGAGAGTCTCCTCCTGTGTGTGAGCAGCCATCTGTGTGTGAGCAGCCATCTGTGTGTGAGCAGCCATCTGTGTGTGAGCAGCCACCTGTATGTGAGAAGCCAACACAAGCGTTGTGTGACAGTCCACATAGTGAGACGTCATGCGATACTATTGGTAACACAAGTTTGCATTTTGAGAGTCCAATCGAATTTATGTCATGTAGTGATTCTGGGGACACGGAGGTTGACATCACGACGACGGCGCCGGAGCCACGGTGTTCGCCGCGTCCCGTGAGATCTACAAGAGGTACTGTACCCAAAAAGTTTGATGATTATGATCTGTCACTTTTTTCTGAAGCTTACCTTTTTTATGAACCTCAATCCTATGAAGATGCATTGGCTAGTACTAATAAGTTAGAATGGGAGGTTGCTATGAACACAGAGTATCAATCTCTTATTAAGAATGGTGTATGGACATTGGTGGACAGGCCAGTTGATAGGAATATCATTAAGTGTAAGTGGGTGTATAAAGTCAAACAAGACACTTCAGGACGCTTTGATAAATTTAAAGCTCGTTTAGTAGCTCGCGGGTTTAGTCAGGAACCTGGGGTGGATTATGACCAAACTTTTGCCCCTGTTGTACGGCATTCCACAATGCGTGTTCTTTTCAACCTAGCTAATGAATTAAATATGGATACTAATCATGTAGATATCACAACAGCTTTCTTAAATGGTACTTTAGAGGAAGAGATATATATGGAGCAGCCTGCTGGTTTTGTTGTTGACAAAAACAAAGTTTGCTTATTGAGAAAAAGTATTTATGGTTTAAAACAAGCAAGTAGAGTTTGGAACATGACAGTTAATGATTTGTTGGTCAAGCATGGTTACTCTCAAGCAAAATGTGAACCCTGTGTCTATGTTAAGAGAGGTAATAATAATAATAACTTAACAATCTTAGCGGTCTATGTCGATGACTTTTTTATTTTCACAAACAATTTGAAAGAAAAAGAATGTTTAATTGATCTATTGTCCAAAAACTATTGTGTTAAAAACTTAGGTGAAATTCAGAACTGCTTAGGAATGAATGTTCAAAGAGATAGGTCAAAGGGTGTTTTAATTTTGAAACAGACTGAGTATATTAAAAAGTTATTGACTAGATTTGATATGTTAGACGCTAAAGAGGTATCTACACCTATGGTTGTGAATGAAAAATTTAACAATGAAAATAGTAATGATACTTGTTTGACAGAGTTTCATTATAGAGAATTAATTGGCTCATTAATGTATTTATGTGTGTGTACACGACCTGACATTGCTTATAGCTGTAGTTTGTTGAGTCAATTCAATAATAATTATAATAAATGTCATTGGGTAGCTGCCAAAAGGGTACTTCGCTATTTGAAGAAAACAATGCACTATGGATTAGTTTTCAAAAGGTCTGAAAATAATAGTTTTTGTTTAGAAGCTTTTGCAGACGCAGACTGGGCGAATGACCCTATTGACAGGAAATCTTTTAGTGGTTTTGTGTTGAGACTAGGCAGCAATACTATTAACTGGGAATGTAGAAAACAACGCTGCGTCGCTTTATCCAGCACTGAGGCGGAATATCTGGCTATCAGTGACTGTTGTAAAGACATCCTGTTTATGTGTAATTTTTGGAAGGAATTGACAGGATGCCGGCTTCAATGTAAATTAAGAAATGATAATATGAGTGCTATTAGGCTTTTAGATTCAAAAGAGTGTCATAAGAGGACAAAGCACATAGATATTCGGCATCATTTTGTGAAAGATTTGATAAGTAGAGGTTTAATTACTGTGACTTACTTGCAGACTGATTGTATGATAGCTGATATCTTAACCAAGGCTTTGTCTTCAACAAAACATCATGGTTTCATGAAGGGTTTGAATGTGATGCCTATGTAAGTGGTACTGAGTTTTAAGTTAGGTTAGAAGTTTGTAAAATGTTTTTGCAATTTTTCTTAACTTAGTGTATATGCTCTTGTACCTGTAATGTACAGTCATAGGTATATGTTTGATGCCTGTAGTATATAGTGTAAGGGGAAGTGTTAAATTAGCTTTAAGTACACTATATACTGTAAATACAAACTAGGCAGTATGTCGTGGTTGCCTTTGCATAACTTTTTGAGAAAAGTTGGATAAGTCAATCACTCTGTCTCCTTTTAACATCTTCCGTCATGGCCGTCACCTGTGATTCCTTGTATAATTTTATCCGTATCAATCTTTGTAATCTGACGATATTTTTATGTTTAATATATTGAAGTATATTAACCGTTGTGCGAGTTTTCATTTCCAAGCCAAAACCACCCTCTGTACGCTCCGACCACTGAACCTCCAAACACTATAGAGGACCCCTCAGGACCTCTACAGTTGGTGGAGGCGACAGACACTCAGCTTAAGTTGAAACCAACTTTGCTTACGGGGCATAGCCTTCGCAAAGTGTGTTGAGTTGACACAATTGGTTCAGCTTATGTTTGAGCACCCACAGTTTTGTTGTTGATGTTTCATTGAGTTGTTATTAGATGATGATGGAGTGAATCTTGAATTTTCCCTCTGGAGTATGGGCATGTGTTAGACTTTTTAAATGAACCCTGGCCTCTTAAACTTTTCCCTCCCTCTGGCTCATACCGTCCGATGGGGTAAAATAGTTTGAAGTTAAGATCATTTAATTTTTTTTTAAGCCTCATCTAGGCCGATGTGAACTTTCACATCATTTGTTTTCCTAGGAGGCCTAGTCGCATCTTTTCCGCCGGTTTTGGTGTGACGAGGTTCAGGAATGACAACGTTAGTTTGTGTTAGTGCACAATGGCACTTATAAATTGTAAACTTACCTGGCACTTATCGAAGTGTCGGATACGCGGTTCGTTCATCCTGACTTTAACCTTTCTCTTGCAAGAGATGGTCCTCATCCTGTCTATCTCCGGCGTTAGGTCATTTTTCTGTATAGGGATAGGTAGGAAGAGTTTGAATGTTCGAATGGTACGAATAAAAGTCTTGTTTGGTGTTTGAATTATGCGGATACTTTTATTCAAGGGTGGGCGTAGCTCATGTAGTGTCTTGTGTGTTCCGGCCTTTAGCAGAAAGGTCTGGCTGGATGTAATATTCCATTAAAACATTCAAACTGTATAGACAACATTGTAAGATAACATTGTGTTTTTTTATAGAGTCATTCATATATTTTCTGTAAAGTTGCGAGGTTCCTTTTATCAATACAATAATTCCAAGTCTAACGTGTTCTTATTTGAGTACCTCCCAGAGGTACTATAGAGGACCCCTCAGGACCTCTACAGTACCTTATGTTTAGATTAATTTCAGTTACAATTGTACAAATTATTGAATAAGTGCTGTATATTGAGACGCGAGAGATCACCGCCGCCAATCGCCGCCGTGAGTACGCGGCGGTGCTCTGCCCAAGCCGGGCAGACCTCCACCGTGTCGTCCGGGCGATCCACAAGATCCGTAGCAAGTAGCACAAAGTCGGCGAGTAGGCGAGATCGAGTCCGTGTACAAAAGCAAAAATCGTCGTGATAATATAACAGTAATATGATCACAGAGAGATCAGGGAGCGTAAACAACAAACAGCAATGCAAAGAATGCAAACAGAACAGGGCGAATGTCAAAGTCTATCAAAAAGTACTCTGTGAATGTCAATGAATTACTTTTTTATTATCAGCGCGTCAATGACGTTTCGTTACCCCTAAACACTAACGCTGAAATGCGAAATAGTGATTAGAATATACATTCATAATAATATAATATATTAAAAAACATTATTTTCATTAACTGTGTGTATTTAAATCAAATACATATTAAAATCTGTACATAATACTTTAATAGATTTCATTTTTTTTTCTTAATAAATGACTCGTTTTGTTCCGCGTGTGTGCGTACTAAGTAACGCAGATGGTCGCGATGAAAACAGGAAGTAGGACTTGGGTTTTAAATTCCTTTTATCCGCAACTTTTTATCCGCAAGTTTAACAGAATAACAGTTAAGTAACTAAGGGTCCTATTTTCATTGCATAATTTTTGATTAATTTACATTTCTTGTAAATTAATGAAAGGTGGGGCAGGATCTGGCATTGTCATTTATCAATCCAGCTTTTTGAAATGGTAGGGCACACGGGGAGTGTTTTCTTGCACCTTTTTATGAACAGTGGTGTTGAAATAAATTACATAAAGTAATATAGGCGCCTGGGTTTGAACCCACGACCTACGTCACGCCTCCCATAAAATTATGTTAAACTTGTAACGATTTTCCATTTTCAAATAGGCATCGGTACTTGAAATTAGTTAGTTAATTAAATAAAGTTTTAAATTGAAACATTTCTAATAGTTGCAATTAGAAACACTTGGAAACCGATTATTAGGCGAAGTCAATATAATTATATCCGAGTAAAAAGTAATGGAAGCCAATTATTTTATGTGTAATAATGGAAGCCAATTATTTTATAAGTAATAGGAAAATCTGAAAAGATTCTTGCTTCATGTTTTTCGAAATTTTGTTTTAAATAGTTTTGAGTGGAAATATCAGCATGTAAAATACTGGTATTCAGCTGCATCTGGTGACCCTGGAAGCCAACCCCTAACATAGTTGAGCGCAGGCTGGGTAGATGGTGATGAGTTTGGAGAACAGAATGCATATAAGAAAATATTCAATACTAGCTGCGCCCGCGGTTTCACCCGCGTAAATGTTGATCCCGTGGTAATATCGGGATAAAAAGTCTATATGTTAACTTAGGGTGTCAGCTACCTCCATACAAAATTTTATCAAAATTGGTCCAACCATTTGATCGTGAAGAAGTAAGAAACATAAACACACACACACTCACAAATTTTCGCCTTTATAATATTATATATAGAGTGTGACTACTTGTTAAATTGATCTAGACACACGTGAATATGTATGGTAGGTCAAGCTCAAGAAGAATAAAAATAAACGAAATTCTTAAATAACAGAAAGAAATAAACGGTTATAAATAAGAAGACAAAAGAAAGCCAAGGTGAAGAGAACAATCAGTTTGACACTGACACAGATTTCTGCCGCAAAACGATTACTGGCTGAAAAAGGCTGAACTTAAATCACTAAATAGACGAAGGGAGCATTACAAGTAAGAACAGACGAAAAACTAAGAAAACTAGAGAAGCAGTATCCCATGTTATAGATAAGAACAACGCTGTCAATGATGATGATCGGAAAGATGAAACATCGAATGTAGAATCTGTGACTCCATCAATTATCTCGTGAACTATTTATTAAAAAATATAACAGATTGGGATAGAAGAAAATAGAAAAATAATGAATCTCTCAAGTGGACATATACCTGTGGATGATGATAATGATGATGACAACATTTCCAATTCACTGTACAAACAAATAGTTGCTAGTCCATTAAAATCTCCTACCATCACACCAAAAAAACAAGGGATTAAATGCTCAAAACAAGCAGAATGCAGAATAAAGCAGAATAAAGAAACACAGACTGATTCTGATATAGTATCCAAAACAAAACAAGGCTCAATAAAATCAGCAGCATGTACACAAAAACCAAGATCCGAGCAAAATACTACTACAATCAGTAAGATATGTATTCTTAGCAATAACAAGGACAACAAAATACTTTCAATCTCGAATGCCACTCTGCAACTCAAGTCAGAAATATGTCATTACAAAATGCCACACTGTACGATGGACCAAATGATGCTCAATATAGAAACTAAAGTGAAGTCATTTACTATGAACGACTTCTGTATCATATTAATAGGAGAAGAAGACATCAACTCAAACGACTACCCTAATTTGATATATAATATACGAGCATCTATAAATAAAATCCAACATACAAATATTATTATTTGCGCACCGACATATAAATGTGGCAGCTATACGAACATATTTAATGGGAGGGTTGAATATTTCAATAGTCTACTGTGCCATGATATATTCACCCACGAACACGCTTACTTTCTCGACTCAAACATGAACCTGACCTATGACTATAAAATGTTCTACAGACGTAGCGGAAAGCTCAATAACACTGGCATGCGAACAATTTTTCAAGACCTTAATGACATTTTACTCGACATCAAACGTTTTTACGCAGACTCAATAGAATCAAACAATATGACACAAAATAATGAAAATAACCAGACTCGACAACCTGTTGACCAAGGAACCGTGGCAGGAAACCAGGAGAAAATAACAGATTTTTTTCGTGACTAAAAATGTTAGTGTTATGCATCAAAATATTGCCGGGTTACTAAACAAATCCGACAATGTCACAATATGCCTAGATGAGCTGGCATCAGAAAAGGGTCTAAGTGTAGATATATTGTGTGTAACTGAACACTTCATTATGGCAGGATACGAGTCTTATTTAACCATACCAAATTATCAACTAGCGGCTTCGTATTGCAGAAAAGAAAGCAAGAGAGGTGGAGCATGCATCTTGGTAAAGAACGGACACCACTTCATCGAATTAAAGAAGATATCCAACATATCAGAACCCGGAGTATTTGAATGTTGCGCGATAGAGTTACCTAATTATAACATTGTCCTGGCATGTGTGTATAGGGTTCCCAAGCTAACAAACTTCAACGTATGTATGGAAAAATTACAATTCCTCCTGCAAGAGTTAACTAAGAAATGCCATCATAATATTGTCATTGCAGGGGATTTCAATATCGACATCTTAAAAAAGAACGTTCAAACAATTGAATTTGAATGCCTATTACTGAATTACAATTTAAAATTAGCCTTGAATCAACCTACCCGCCTAAAGAGTAAAACTTGTATTGATAATATTGCTCATAACTTTCGCAAAGCATGTAAGGTCGAAGTCCTAGAACTTGCTCTATCGGACCATACGGCACAACTAATGTCATTTCCAGTACAAAAAAAATGTAAGATTAAATATTGGCAGGTTACAAGACGCGACTACTGTAATGAAAATATGACAAAATTTAAAAATTGCTTAGATAAATTATCATTTTCTGACATTTACAATACCAATGATCCTAATATAGCGTACAAATCCTTTTTTGATATATTTTCGTTATTCTACAAATTGTGCTTTCCCGAAATTAACGTCAGAATCAGCACGATGAGAAAACCAAAATGGGTTTCACGTGGTGTAAAACTATGTAGTAAAAAGAAAAGACAACTTTTATGGCAATATAGACTTAAACCAAATCAGATTAATAAAGGAAAACTAGCTTGTTATTCAAAAGTATTTAAAAAAATTGTAAAACTCACTCAAAAGGCACAGAATAACTATGCAATAAATACGTCAGATAACAAATCAAAAGCTACTTGGAAAATTATAAATAACTCGAAATTCAACATTCCGAAAAACAATATTGACAAAATTTGTGTAAATAATGACGTCATTACTGACCCAAAGGCTATTGCAGATGCTTTTAACAATTACTTCATTGACAAAATTAACCCTATAGCAGGATCGGGTAAAAATGCTGCATCGCTGATACCAACAAGAAAAGATTCCTTTTTTCTCGCCCCATGTCTGCCAATCGAAGTGTTTAAAATTATAAAACAATTGAAAAATACAAATAGTGTAGGACACGATGGCCTGGCAACAAAAGTTATAAAATCTGTAGCGGGAGAAATATCACGGCATCTAAGCTATATAATTAATCTGTGCATCGAGACAGGTGTTTTTCCCGAGGCACTAAAAATATCTATAATTAAGCCGCTATTTAAAAAGGAAAATAAAGAGCTAATGCAATTTTATAGGCCAGTATCCCTTATTAGTATAATATCTAAAATATTTGAAAAGTATTTATATAAACAGCTGTATACTTACTTCGAAAGAGAAAATATACTCACTAATGAACAGAAAGGGTTCAGAAATGGTAAAACAATAAACTTGGCAATTTACGATTTTTTACATAATGTCATGCAAAAATTAGATTCGAATATTCCTGTATGTACGATATTCTGTGACATGACACAGGCCTTCGACCATGTCCGACACGACATACTTATTGAGAAATTGGAAGCATATGGTATTAGAGGTAATGTCTCAAACCTTATTAAATCTTATTTAAGCAACAGAATACAATTTACAGAAATCTCAGCAGTAAATAAAAGCAATAAACAGGAAATTGTGTATAAATCAAAAGAACGTGTAGTTAAATTTGGCGTACCGCAAGGTACTGTCGTAGGCCCGCTATTCTTTATACTATACATTAATGACCTACCCAAAACTATTGACCACCCGATGACACATTTTGCCGACGACAGTACCATTACAATTGCTTGCAAAAACAGAGACACATACGAAACTGACATTAACAATTCCATAGAATCAATGGTAAAATGGTTGGAAAACAATAATCTTAAGATAAACCTTGAGAAAACTAATATTCTGCACTTTGCCCAAAGATCATCCATACCAAATGTAAATGTCCATTATTGTAATAACAACATAGACGAAGTAAACACAACCAAGTTTCTTGGTGTAACTATTGACAGCAAATTAGATTGGAAAGCGCATACGGAAGCATTAAGCAAAAAAATTAGTAATTCCACATATGCCCTGTATAAATTGGCCCCCATATTAAATGTTGATGCACTGCTAACTGCTTATCACGGCCTCGTGTCCTGTAACTTGAGATATGGACTAATTTTTTGGGGAAATTCAACAAATAAGGATATGATTTTTAAAACGCAGAAGAGGTGCCTGAGGGCTATGTTTGGTCTTCATGTTACAGAGAGTTGCAAACCATATTTTAAAGCATATAAAATATTAACCCTTCCGTCAATGTACATTTTAGAGACCATCATGTTTGTCAAATCGAATCCAAACCTATTCCCCTTAGTGTCAGATAAAGTAGTTCGAAATAGACGCGACAATAGTAAGCTATGTATCCCGAGATCCAGGACAACTCTAATGCGTAAAAGTGTATTCTGTATGGCGCCAATTCTTTATAATACGTTGCCAAAACATTGGAGAGAATTAACTATTGAAAAATTAAGAAATAGATTAAAAAGCCTTCTGTTACAGAAGGTCTATTACAGTACTGACGAATTTCTAACTGACAAATTAATTTGACTTGTATAATGACATCCTAATTTTAATAATAATTGCTTTAACATTTGTATTTTTAATTTAATTTTATATTTTATTTTTGTATTATTTGCTATGATGAGTTTATGACACTATTTGATTGTATTTTTATTGTACCATTTAGTTATGTATGGTCTAAAATGGAGTGTTAATTGCTGCTGTGTGTAATGGACGAATTTAAAATCAATTGATGCTGTGTAGCGTCCGACATCTTATATTTGTACGCCGCTCAGGCAAAACATGACTGTCATAATTATAATTTTCATGTAACATCTTGCATACTATGTGTGTATACTCATGTTTTGGACAAATAAAAAATTATCTTATCTTATCTTATCTTATCTTAATTCCAGTAATCTCACAAGCATAGCAGCGAGTAAAACCAACCAAAAATAATTAAAAAAATCACACTTCACTAATTAGCTCTTATCTTATGTATTATTTAGTCATTATTTGCTTGGGAGACCGTGACAAAAGTCGATTTAAATACTACCGTTGTAACCAATATTAACGTTGCCTTATTAATTAAAGTCAGCCATAATATAACGGGCGATCATCGAAACTCGGCGCGTCACTAGAATATAAAATAATGAAAGACATACTTTCAATATGGTTCTATCAGACTCTGGTAAGGTTTTAGAAGAAGCTTTTAATATCAATAATAGTGTCATCATCATCACTCTCGAATTTTATTCCACTGCAGGGAGCATAAGCATTGCCGCAACGACAGATTCCAAGCTTTCCACTTCCAGCGTATCACGCGTACGTCATACGTGTCGACATCTTTACTTCAATCCGTTCTACGTACCTATTTCTATTACTGTACTGTTACTTATAGTTTGTGAATCTTTTGCTTATCCTGCATCATCGTCATTATCATAATTTCAGCTTGGAATCACGCACTGTTAGATATAGACCTTCTCTTTCCTGTGCCATACCTAAATACTTCCCGGTTGCTTATTGGCTTCGTGGTTCCTGCATCTTAGATTAAAAATTTAATTTCTAACATTTATTTTATTTTAACAAAACCACGAAATGCAATTATTAAACACTTAATTATTTTTTAAATTAATTATTAATTTATTAACCATAATTTGGGAAATTTTTTTTAGCTCCACAGCAATGCAACTAAAATATGTCACACGGTGTCCGCAAACAATAGATTTTCTATTGCATCTGTTGTCTGGCAGTCAAAGTGTAGCATTATTTTATCCTTTATCGCCTTTTTCTTGCGTTCATAATTTAATTCTCCATCCGTGCTGTCCAATGCCTTAAAGATCAACTGAATCAATTTACGACCAAGGATCAACCGATGATGGTGATGGATGTTGTATAAACATTTTTGAATGTGTAAAGCACTATAAACCAGTGTATTAGTAAAATAAAGCTCCTGGCACTTTAGATTTCATATAATAATCTATCTAATTGAAGACTAATTTTTTACAGTTAATTCTAGTTCTCAAACCTATCACAATATGTCATGCCAATGATCCCAGTGAATCATATGATCTACACCGAAATTACTACGAAGAACGCAGCAGCAATAACAGAAGAGGTTACAAAGAATCGGAAAATATTAGCAGGGCAAATCAAATCTATGAAGCGGCTTATGCTGATAGAGCTAGACGGCTAAGGCAACAAAATTATATCGGCAGAGTAGGAGATACCAAATTTACGAAACCAGAAAACCTTCGTCAACCCCTGTATCCAGATAGTGAATATAACGTGCGAAGCGCATACCCCACAAACCTAGGTTATGGTAACGCAAGAAATGGTGATAATAGTGAAAATACTGACATTGCTTCGGCTCTCACTAGCAATATTGAAGCAGACGCTTCTGATGTGAGCGTTATTCCGGAAATTAGTCATGCCAATAACACAATGTCCACATCTAGTATCGCCAAACCGAGTGCGGGTAGCTGCTCATGTAAAGATATTGGGGCCAGTGATGAAGTTAGTTTCCTGTGTATTAGCAGCAAAGAAGGTAGCAAAGGTTTCAGTATTAAATCAAAAGGTATAACAAAGTTCAGCCTTGAAGACATCATTAGGGCTTACAAGTTCTATTACGACAATATTAAAGTTCACAATTTTAACTTCGAAAACATTATAAATGGCGAGAGCAACTTTCACCATGAATTCGATGGGGACAATAAGTTTAACGTTGATGGAAGTGAATTTAAAATGAACGGATTTAATGAAGGTAATTTAAATTTCGAAGCTGAAAATAACTTTGCTAACAATGAAATAAAGAACGACTCACCATTTAAGATCCAAACTCAAGGTCAAGGACAAGCACACGCTCGTGCTCAAGCTCATGCACAAGCTCAAGCACAGGCTCAAGCCCAAGCACAGGCTCAAGCACAAGCTCAAGCACAAGCCCAAGCACAAGCTCAAGCACAAGCTCAAGCACAAGCATATGCTCAAGCACAAGCTCAAGCACAAGCTCAAGCACAAGCCCTTGCACAAGCTCAAGCGCAGGCCCATGGTAACTTTCAGGCGTACAACCCAGGTCAAATGAATTCTCAGGCTCAAGCATTCGGTTACAACGATTTTAATAAGAACGTTCGTCCTAAAAAAGGTTTTAACCTCGGTATTGGTGGCCAAAAGACTATATTTGGAAATGGCGGTTTTAACCTGGGATTTGGAGGCTTTGGTGGGAAAATTGCTGGGGGTATGGGAAAGACTTTAGGTGCAACCTGGGCATCTGGTAGTGTAGGCACGGGCGGAGCTGTAGGTGGACCTGTGCCTCTTACTGAATTTGCTCCTGTAAGAGACGACGGTATGGGCACAAGTACTGCTGTAGGCGTAGCCTATACGGGTGATGAATTTAATTATGCAGAAGGCTTGTACGATGACAACCCAGATGACGGTTATACATCCGTGGGTTATCCAGGAGTAATCGCTTATCCGGCTCCAATTGACAGCCCAATCACTGGCAATCATTTTTATGGTGATGGCCACAATCATAGGGACCTTGGTGTTACACCGTACGGTGGATCTAGCTATCCTCGCTACACATAAGACAAATCGAGTTGAATATTAGCATAATATTAAATATATATTATTGTAAGAAATGAAATTGGCATTTTTATTTGGTTAAAGTCCGTTTGTAACCTTTTTATGGGCATGGTATTAACAGTTTGTACAACATCAAGACAAAGAAGGAACTGTAATTAATATTTATTAAAAAAGCAGGAGTCATCAATAATGATCATAGAAAAAAATGGTGTAACGTTGTAGTTTGAAATAAAACTATATGTATAAATTAAATAAAGATCTACATTTTATTGAATATGAATAGATACAAAATTGTTCAGTCTTTGTCTGGCCACACGACGCTCTCGATCCAAGGTACATAGTGCTGTATCCTGGAGTAGATGTCAGGTATTCCTGGTTTGCCACATTCTGAGGAATGTCCCGTCACTCCGACCACGGTATACTGACATCTGAACTGATCTATCTGTAAAGGGCTTCCGCTGACGCGCTGTGGATAATTAGGAAATATGTTAACTCCATGTATTTTGGTTAACAATACTGAACAAACACATTTTTGTTTTATATCTTTTGGGGGAATTTATCACCAAGTTGGGTATCGTCTCACCGTTATCGTCCTCGACCTATTTTCCAAGATCTATTATTGTATCAGAGCCCTAGAATAAAGTAAGTCAGTAGGTACCAAATATGTGCGTGGAGTACTGCAGGGCAATTATTTTAAACAACATTCTCCATTATCCGCATCCAGTCAGTCGCAGCCGCTTCTTTAAGGTCGTCGGTCCTTTTAGCTGGCGCATGCTACGCTTGCCAGCTCAGCTGCACCTATGCAGCATTTGCATTATACACTAGCTCCTTCCCGCGACTTCGTTCGCGAGAACCTTCTTGTTTTAACTTAAAATATATCTCTCACTCTGCAATGCTGTAGCTTCCCATTTATGAAATAATTTTCGGATTCGGATCAGTAGTTCTGAAGATTAACTATTATTATTTACCCCTACTTACATACAAACTCACAAATGTGGTAATATTAGTACAGAATTATAGATATAAAAAGGAATACTATAAAAAGGATGAACCTTGCAAGTATTGCCAGTGTTATTATGGACTCCGTAGCACATTTGCGTCTTGTGGTCGTATCCGTGTATTAGATCATTTTCTGGTTTGTATGCTTTCTTGCATTGTATTCGATTCATTTTGTCTAGGAATACCTGAAAATAGAAAACACTAAAATTAATCTTTTGTGTCACTTTCAAATAACTATGTTACCCAAATGTATTTAGCTGTGGTTGTCTTAAAAGGCCATGGAGGGATAGTTTCATTTGATGACATTTTCTTTTGTGAATGTTAGAGAATGCATCCGTGATCATTAATTCTCGATCATCTTCATCATCATCATCAAAGCAAGAGTGAACAGGGATCTTCCGGGCAAGCTCGTTTCATCATAGACCTAATCCGTCGCTTTCTATCAGGCGTGATCAAGGCCAAGAGCAGGCCCAATCATCAATAAAAATAAACTACCCACGAAGTTGCTTATGATCTTTTCTTTGATAAATAATTTTAAAATAGCACAACAAATAGAAAAAAATGTTTGGAAGATATTTTTAAGAGTTAGTAAAATTGTCTCTTACTGTTTGTAAGTCGTCTGGCTTGGTTTCATTCGCGTTGGCCTCATTCCTACCCACGCTAGGTAAGCCAGCTGCTTCTGCTAGAGATATATCATGAATGCCAACATCTAGACACGCAGGAAGTATTTCACTGTCGAAACGTATCCTGGGAACAAATAAATCTTTGAAAAAAAGAAATAAATAAAGAAAAGTAGATTTCCTTGTCACAGAGAAACACGTGTTGACCTGCATATTAAAAAGATAAGTCAACTCAAATTAAAATAAAAACTTTTTAACAAAAAGTTAGACCGCCGAAAAAACTGAAAAGTAAAAAATAATTTTAATTAACCTTAATAACTAAGTTCTTAAACTAATGTAAGTATACCCAAGTAAATTTGATTCGCGCCAAACAATCAATGAACAAAGATCAGTAAATTACATCACGATTTGCGTGACTAATTAATTTGACTTTTTAGTGGGTTTGCTTATAAATTATCTAAGTTACAATGGCATAGTGTCAACTTGCTCATCGCCTTTTACAAAATTTTGCTTTTCCCGATGAAGGGACGTTAATTGTTGAGGAGTTCTCCTGGTATTCCACCATCAGCTCCATTTTACCATTTGCATTGTGACGAGCATAAATTGCTTAGTGCTTAGCAACCACATTAAAGTAATCGAATCGCAACCCGTGAAATGTTTATCATTGAGTGGTTCCGATGGCCATCTATGGGCTTCATCATCAGCTCCACTTTACCAAATGATGATTTCCAAGAGCAAATGCTCAATCTGCTTTAAAAAATACCCAAATAGGTTTGCCTATAAAATTTGAGGCTTTCCCTCGATTTCTATGGGATCCTCTCATCAGATTTCAACTTAATGACAATGGGACCACCTCGAAAGTATACTCTATCAAACGAAAAAAGAATTATCAAAATCGGACTACTCTGTAAAAAGTTATGCGTGGTCATACATAAAAAAAAAAAAAAAATATACGAGTCGACTTGAGAACCCCTCCGTTTTTTCGTCGGTTAAAAACAAAACAGATCTAGAATCATGAGCACATAACTGAAATAGTCGGCAGCTGCACGTCGTTACTGTGACAACAAGGCTTCCATTCAGCATGATGCTGTGCTAACGGGACCCACAGTACAGCGCTGAAGATAGCTTGACACTTTCGTTGGGTATATGTGAAATCGTGTGCTGCAATGTACTTAGATTTCTGCTATGGAATATCGCATGAAAACACAATATCTCACAATATCTCACAGTGCGATTGCCAAGTCAATCTATGTATTTTAAACATAAAAGATTTTTAATATTGATATGGTCACTACAAGATGTTGTTAGGTTAGCTAATTACGTAATAACTTAAGACAGAAGGTCCCTTAAGTAGGGACTGAATAAATTAACCGACTTGGTATAACATGGATCTCACAACAATTTACGGTAGAAGAACTGAGTTGCGAGACTTGGTTTTTTTTACAAGTTTGTTTTGATGGCATCTCACTTCTTTTTGTAGATTGTCCTATTTTTTTTTCCTTTCCGGTACCCTTTTAACTTTTTTTTTTTAACCTAATCCGTTGACCATTTTACAAGTTACCTTTGAACATCTAGGTACATTCAATTATACACTAGCTTCCGCTCGCTGCTTCGCCCGCGAGGTATGTCGATAAAAACTATCCCAAGTCCTTTCCCGGGATGCAATCTATCTCTCTGCCAAATTTTATCGAAATCCGTTCAATGGTTTAGGCGTGAAAAGGTAACATACAGACAGTCGGACAGAGTTACTTTCGAATTTATAATATTAGTATGGATAATTGTTATTTTCCTCGCTAGAGAGCTCCGATAAACACGTGCAATCGCTGCTAATCATAAAGTGCTATAGACATTTACACTCCAAGGCGGAGTCGTCTATGAATTTCCACCTGAACAGGTTTTCCTTGCTTCGGCCAACCTGGGTGCGGAGTCTGTTTAAAGACTTCCAGGTTACCCAAAGGAAACTCATGTCCAGGTGGGAGGTCAGCGGGTGGGACGAACGGTTTGGGTAAGAAAGGACTGTCTCGCCACTACTTCAGTCTCTCTTGTGATGGTTCGCCAGTGAGTGGAACGACACACTTTAAAAAACTGTTTCGACTTTTCAGCCTTTGTGGCACAAGGATGTTGTCGTGCAAAGGGTTTTGCGTGTCGGAGACCATTTTGGCTCTTTCGCTGGAGCTTGCCACCGCTCTGCGAGGCACTGGTGGCGCTATTCCTGCTAGTGGATACAGCATTTGTACCGGGGTTGGTTTTAGCCAGCCAGTGATGATCCGGCACGTTTCATTCAAAGCTGTATCCACCAGCTTTGCATGAGCAGAACGGCTCCACATGGGGCACGCGAATTCTCCCGCAGAAAAAGATAGCGCCAGTCCAGTAGTCCGCTTGATATTCTTGCAGTTTTTGCTAATTATGTTAAAGACCTGTCCAGGGTAACACCAAGATATTTAGGGGAGTTGCTGTTCTCGATGGACACCCCACCCCAAACGATGAGAGGTCGTGACTACTTAACCGGACTATCCTGTGGTTACCTTAAGTAAACTCACCAGCGCTACCGCTATGTCCCTACATTTTAAATCTGTAATATCTTCGAAAATATTCATTTAAATTACATGCTGTAAGGGCCAAATTGATCTATATTAAATGCACAATGTGTTTAAGGTACTTGATTTGATAAGGATTAATGCTGTATTGCTTAAAATCGCTTCGTACATAAGCCATTATTTTTCGTAAAAAGTAAAGGATAAAAAATGGTTATTGTGGGTTATCCCTAAGAGATAGACATATACCATCGTGGACTTTTTTGTAGACCTTTTTAAGGTGTACAATACTGTAGTACATTATTTTGATCTATCTCGTAGGGTTCACCTAGCTTTTGCAATATAAGCGCAAAAAATGTGTTTATGTACGACATCACATTAGAAACCTCTAAAATTATTATCTTTGTTTCTCTACTATATTATGCATGTATTATACATATAAAATCGTATCAAAATCCATTGCGCAGTTTTAAAGATCTAAGCATACATGCGGACAGACAGACAGCGGGAAGCTACTTTGTTTTATACTATGCAGTGATAAACAGGTACACTGGTTCATTAACTGCAAATGTAACTTTGTAATACTATATATTTATATGGGATTACAAAGTTATTTATGCAGTTGGTGTATCTAGAAAACTGGAACGAAATTTCAAAATATTTTAGTTTTTCCTTGCTATATACACTAAACACTAATTGTATTCTAAATTTGAAGCTTCTATGTCTGCTAGAAGTGCCTTAGAGTTTTGATGATCGGTCAGTCAGTCAGTCAGTCAGTCAGTGAGTGACAAAATTAAGAAACTTTGACTAGTTATAATTCTTAAACTACTGGTTCAAATTGAATGAAATTTGAAATATACCATGTTTATACAATGCCTGCTTGATTACTGAAAATTCAGGTTTCCAGTTTTATCCACAACGAAGTTATAGGGTGTCGAAAATGGCCTGAACTGCTTTGAGAAAAGGATGG
Organism: Mesoligia furuncula; assembly: GCA_916614155.1. Taxonomy (NCBI): domain Eukaryota; kingdom Metazoa; phylum Arthropoda; class Insecta; order Lepidoptera; family Noctuidae; genus Mesoligia; species Mesoligia furuncula. The sequence goes on along the minus strand of OU744816.1, from coordinate 1,695,958 downwards.
TAGGGCCGTGCCCCTTTTTGCTCGACTTGGTGGGGGCACTTCCGTGCCCCCAGATTTTGAAAAATGTGCTAATTAAGCTCTTTCATTTGATTCCTCACAAGGCACCATCCCAAAATATTTATGTTTAAATTCATTACTTTATGTCCTCTAGAGGGCGCTATATTGAATTTAGTGTGACGTCACATAGCCTGTAACCAGCGGACTGTCAAGACGCTTCTAACGATACCTCATTTGTCAAATTATTATAAGTACTTTTGAAGTTATGAGGGAACAGATGAACATACATACATACATACCGGTCAGAATCATAACCCTCCTTTTTGCTTCGTCGTAGTCGGGTAAAAATACAGGACGTGACGTCATGAAGCATAAGATTCGTCCCCCTTGTCACACAATGTTCAACCCCTCCCTCCCCCTCATCGTGTGACGTAATGTTTGGATGAGTTATTCCGGTCAGATCCCCTAAACCCCCCCAGAACCTCCCCTCGATCCCCTGCTAGTTCTTCTTCTGTTATAATCTCTGTCTTATCCACACTACTTACTAAGCTGTGTGGCTGTATGGCTGCCTGAAATTCTATCATACTTACTCGGTGTCTGTCTCCAACAGCGCCAGGTCGTGGTACCACGAGGGTTCGTTGTACCCGGGATGTATTATAAGTCTCTTGATGTTGTATATCTTCCACTGCTTCTTGGGATCAACGTGGTTCTGACTGCCAAGTGCAGCATACGCGATTGTGCCGCTGACAATTATTGGGAAAACATGAATTAATAATAATAGGTGTCCAAACTGGATTTTGGCCATGGTGACCAATCTCAGCAGCGCGCTTCGGCGCGGGTATACACACAGTTGCACTCTTATCTTCTCTCACTCTCATAGTTCCATGCTCCACCTCCTATCCTGCCCTCTGTGTCCCAAAACATGCAGTCAAAGTGACCTCTGCGCTGCCACTGACAACGCCGTGGAAGTGGCAAAGTTTTGGGAAAACAAGATTTAAAATACAGTCGTTTAAAATACAGCGACACGAAGAAGAAGAAGAAGAAGTCTGATGGGACGGGAATCCGAAACGATCGGAGAGAGATATACTATTATCTATTCATTTGTTTAGGTACATAGGCCGTATATTTACTTGCATGAGATGATATGATGTTGTAGACTTACAATACACCGGCGTTAGTGCAGTGTGCTGCAGTCAGTATGAACCTCTCGCTGATCACAGTTCCCTCGCAGAGCCACTGCGCTGCAGCCACCGTGTCGCCGTATCCAAGCAGAGCCTGGAAAATAATCCATATTATTGTCAAAAAAAATTAATAGAATGCTTAAATGGTAATAGAATGCTTGAATGGTAATAGAATGCTTGAATGGTAATAGAATGCTTGAATGGTAATAGTCTGATTAAATAGTAATAGAATGCTTAAATGGTAATAGAATGATTAAATAGTAATAGAATGCTTAAATGGTAATAGAATGCTTGAATGGTAATAGTATGATTAAATAGTAATAGAATGCTTAAATGGTAATAGAATGATTAAATAGTAATAGAATGCTTAAATGGTAATAGAATGCTTGAATGGTTATAGTATGATTAAATAGTAATAGAATGCTTAAATGGTAATAGAATGATTAAATAGTAATTGAATGCTTAAATGGTAATAGAATGCTTGAATGGTAATAGTATGATTAAATAGTAATAGAATGCTTAAATGGTAATAGTATGATTAAATAGTAATAGAATGCTTAAATGGTAATAGAATGCTTGAATGGTAATAGTATGATTAAATAGTAATAGAATGCTTAAATGGTAATAGAATGCTTGAATGGTAATAGTATGATTATATAGTAATAGAATGCTTAAATGGTAATAGAATGCTTGAATGTTAATAGTATGATTAAATAGTAATAGAATGCTTAAATGGTAATAGAATGATTAAATAGTAATAGAATGCTTAAATGGTAATAGAATGCTTGAATGGTAATAGTATGATTAAATAGTAATAGAATGCTTAAATGGTAATAGAATGATTAAATAGTAATAGAATGCTTAAATGATAATAGAATGCTTGAATGGTAATAGTATGATTAAATAGTAATAGAATGGTTAATTGGTAATAGAATGCTTGAATGGTAATAGTATGATTAAATAGTAATAGAATGCTTAAATGGTAATAGAATGCTTGAATGGTAATAGTATGATTAAATAGTAATAGAATGCTTAAATGGTAATAGAATGATTAAATAGTAATAGAATGCTTAAATGGTAATAGAATGCTTGAATGGTAATAGTATGATTAAATAGTAATAGAATGCTTAAATGGTAAAATGGGTGAAATGAAGTGGTGGCCCAGTCGCGACTAACGAGTTGTCGTGGGTTCGAACCGAGACTGGTGCTTTAGTTTGTGTAAATTATTTCATCACTACTGCTCTCGAAACCGTGAAGGAAAACATTGTGAGGAAACCGGCATGTCCAAGAACCAAACATTTGAAGAAATGTGACATCTACCAAACCGCACTGGGCCCGCGTGGTGGATTACGGCCCACTCCCGACACAGAGAGGAGGCCTGTGTCCCAGCTGTGGGAACAGCTGATTATGCTTATGTTTATAAAGGTTTTAAAAACTGCCATCAGCTGCATAAGCTTGCTTGAAAAGTGCTTGTTGTGTTGTTGTTGTGTTGTTGTGAGCTTGCGTAGTGTTGTGTGGTTGTTGCCGTTGTTGTCTGCTTGTTATCGTGTGTTTTTGAGTTGGCGTCGATTTTTTCGATTTTTTTTTCTTTAACTTTATTCTAACTTTAAAGTTGTAAGTTGTATAGACTGAGGTAAATAAAGTCAATCAGTGGTAACTCTTGCACTACGAAAACTGCCTTTCTTACTGCTACGACTTTCATCATCATCTACAGTCCGACTTTACAAAATGCTGACCATTGGCTCTGTTCATCTCCCACGCTCCCGTTCCAACCTCATCCAGGTTTTTACCCGGTCCGTCCATCTTGCCGCCGGATGACCGACACTTCGGACGCCACTTTAGGCGCTTCAAATTGTTGTCACTGATGTCCGGTCCAACGGTACTATTCTTGGTCTTAAATTGTTGTATTAATTTAAAAATTACATCGTTTTCATTAATTAATATCGCCATAATCATTTTTAGGGTTCCGTAGCCAAATGGCAAAAAACAGAACCCTTATGGATTCGTCATGTCTGTCTGTCTGTCCGTCCGTATGTCACAGCCACTTTTTTCCGAAACTATAAGAACTATATTGTTGAAACTTGGGTAAGTAGGTGTATTCTGTGAACTGCATTAAGATTTTCACACAAAAATAGAACAAAAAACAAAAAATTTTGGGGGTTCTCCACACTTAGAATTGAAACTCAAAATTTTTTTTTCATCAAACCCATACGTGTGGGGTATCTATGGTAGGTCTTCAAAAATGATATTGAGTTTTATAACATCATTTTTTTGTAAACTAAATAGTTTGCGCGAGAGATACTTCCAAAGTGGTAAAATGTATGTCCCCCCCCTGTAACTTTTAAAATAAGACAATGATAAAACTAAAAAAAATATATGATGTACATTACCATGTAAACTTCCACCGCAAATTGGTTTGAACGAGATCTAGTAAGTAGTTTTTTTTAATACGTCGTAAATCATAAACCGCAATTTACCCTTCATTCAATCAACTCAAATATAAAAATAAAAAAAACATTTAATTTCATAAACATAAACCTTATGCATAAACCCACCGGCAGTTGGGTCTCGAGGTGGCATTGCACAAGTCCGAGGCCATGTCGTTTCATGGGCCCCGGAACGCGCCGCCATCGGGATCCCAACTAACGGTAGGAGGGGTTCACATCGGCGTCGGGATGACGATGAAATACCTGGGTCTCGTCCTCGACAGCCGGTGGAACTTCGTGGAGCATTTCCGACGTTTGGCCCCCAAACTGGAACGGGCCGGGGCCGCCTTCAAGCGGCTCTTGCCCAACCTGAGGGGGCCAAACGCCTCCTGCCGGAGGCTTTACGCGGGGGTCGTGCGGTCCATGGCCATATACGGGGCCCCGGTGTGGGCGCGTTCACTACGGCGGCGAGCCGCCCACTACCTGAACGCGCCCCAGAAGGTGGTAGCCATAAGGGCTATCCGGGGCTACCGCACGATCTCTGGCGAGGCGGCAAGCCTCCTTGCCGGACTGCCGCCATGGGATCTGGAGGCGATAGTCCTCGCGCGCCTGTATGAGTGGCGCGCGGAGGCACTACGCCGGGGGGAGGATCCGCTTCCGCGGCAAATCGCTGCGGAGCGGACGGATCTCCGGCGCGATCTCATGGCGGCATGGAAAGAGCGACTGTCGCAACCCAGCGCAGGGCACGCCGCGATAGCGGCGATAAGACCCCTCTTTGAGGAGTGGCTAGAGAGGCGCCACGGCGCCCTCACCTACCGCCTGACGCAGGTCCTCACCGGACACGGAAGTTTCGGGAGGTTCCTGCACATCATCAGGCGGGAGGAAACGCCCGGGTGTCACCATTGTCAGGATCGCCCAGAGGACACGGTGGAGCACACGGTGGAGGTCTGCCCCGCTTGGGCGGAGCACCGCCGTGTCCTCGTAGAGGCGATTGGCAGCGACGGCGACCTCTCGCGTCCGGCCCTGGTGCAAGCCATGGTCCGGGGCGAGAGGGAGTGGGAGGCAGTCACCTCCTTCTGCGAAGCAGTCATGCTAGCGAAGGAGGTGGCGGGACGGCTCAGGGAGAGAGCCTCCCGTCCCAGCCGCCGCGGGAGAGGCTCCGGGCGTCGGGAGCCGCGTGACGACTCCCGGCCACCGTAGGCGCGGGCCTGCGGGCGGAGAGTAATGGGTAGCTCACCGCCCGATCAGGACCAGGCCCGTGCCGGACGGCGCGTACGTGTTCCACGCGCGCCTCAAAGAGATGTCAGCATCGGGGAGGGGCCCCTTAGGACCGAAGCCTGCCGGGTCAGCGGGATTGTCCGAAAGGGTTACCGCTGGCCCGGAACATAAAGGGCTAAGGAAGGAACACGGGTGGGTTTTAGTCAGTAAGAGTCTGACACTCCCTTCCGCTCCACCCAGAGCGGGAGGTGTCATTTGATGATTTCCCATCCGCAAAAAAAAAATGCATAAACCCAGATGTTACGGAACCCTCGGTGCGCGAGTCCGACTCGCTCTTGCCCGGTTTTTTTTAACTCCCTTGTTGGGAGTCGCAAGTGCTACTACTGGATTTAAGGTTCTGGGTTCGATTCCCAAGTCAGGCAAAGTGTTATTGGGTTTTTTCATCTCAGTAGCACCCCGGAGTCTGGATTTAGGCCCGGTTGATGGCAATAGGCTCGCCCTCTATTACATGGGATTTACTTAAACATAACTGGCGAAATGTGGGTGTACTATGAGTACACTTCTGTGTAACCCTTCGTGGATTCTGCCGGGTCAGCGGGATTGTCCGAATGGGTTACCGCTGGCCCGGAACATAAAGGGCTAAGGAAGGAACACGGATGGGTTTTAGTCAGTAAGAGTCTGACACTCCCTTCCGCTCCACCCAGAGCGGGAGGAGTCATTTGATGATTTCCCATCCGCAAAAAAAAAAAATGCATAAACCCAGATGTTACGGAACCCTCGGTGCGCGAGTCCGACTCGCTCTTGCCCGGTTTTTTTTAACTCCCTTGTTGGGAGTCGCAAGTGCTACTACTGGATTTAAGGTTCTGGGTTCGATTCCCAAGTCAGGCAAAGTGTTATTGGGTTTTTTCATCTCAGTAGCACCCCGGAGTCTGGATTTAGGCCCGGTTGATGGCAATAGGCTCGCCCTCTATTACATGGGATTTACTTAAACATAACTGGCGAAATGTGGGTGTACTATGAGTACACTTCTGTGTAACCCTTCGTGGATTCTGCCGGGTCAGCGGGATTGTCCGAATGGGTTACCGCTGGCCCGGAACATAAAGGGCTAAGGAAGGAACACGGATGGGTTTTAGTCAGTAAGAGTCTGACACTCCCTTCCGCTCCAACCAGAGAGGGAGGAGTCATTTGATAATTTCCCATCCGCAAAAAAAAAAAAAACAAAAAAAAAAAAACCCTTCGTGGATAATATATAATATGATAATATGTATTTGTCGTGATATTATGTTAAGGAAATAAAAAGATACTTTGAGATCATACCAGATTCATTAATTAAAATCGCCGAGTGTAAGTGTGTATGTGTGTGTGATCTCTTAAAACAGTGCTTCTTATGTACCGAGATATCTACAAACAATGTTTTCTATCAACAATGTTTTCGGCGAAACGTGCTGTGTAGGAATAAAGATTTCTATTAGCTGTGCTTTCTGTATGTAGTCGTATCGTACAAGCGTGTTTCTATCTTAGGTTCCACACTCAAAATCGCCATGATCATTTTTTTAAGTCCCTTGTTGGGAGTCGCAAGTGCTACTAATGGATTTAAGGTTTTGGGTTCGATTCCCAAGTCAGGCAAAGTGTTATTGGGTTTTGCATCTTTAATTTATGTCTCGGTAGCAACCTGGAGTCTGGACTAGAGCCCGGTTGATGGCAATAGGCTCGCCCCTTATTACATGGGACTTACATAAACATAACTGGCGAAATGTGGGTGTACTATGAGTACACTTCTGTCTAACCCTTCGTGGATAATAGGCGTGATATTATGTTATGTTATGTTATGGAAATAAAAAGGTACTTAGAGATCATACCAGATGAGGGAACTTCCACGGTTGAGGATCTTGCCCACCTACAGTGACTTGGACGTTCAAGGTGGCATTATGGCATTGCTTCGATTCTAACCAACTCCTCTTGAGCTCCACTTCACCCTTACCGTGGCACGGGTACGGTAGTCGTTGAAAGTAGTCCAAGCATTCTGAAACACAATTATGTCAATAGTTTAGATTTTGTCCCTGTTTAAATAATAGGATTATATATATTTAGTTATGTAGTAACACAACAATCATGCCCCTTTTTCCTCAAAGGCTAAGGTTCCATTGTCTACAAATGTCATTATAAGCCCCGCACGTTGATATTGCGACTGGCGGCCATCTTAGTGACGTAGTCGAACTGTCAGTACCGATCAGCGCTTACGTGTATGTGCGGTGTATGACGTCAAAATGACGTCACGTAGCTGTTTTTGTGACAAGGTTCCATCGCAATATCAACGTGCGGGGCTTATACAGTTTTGTGTTATCACACTAATATTAGAAAGGCGAAAGTTTATGAGTGTGTGTGTTTATATGTTTGTTACTTCTTCGCGCTCAAACGGCTGGACCAATTTTAATAAAATTTTGTATGGACAACATATAGGCTACTTTTTATCCCGATATTCCCACGGGATCGCCATTTACGCGGGTGAAACCGCGGGGCGCAGCTTGTAATTTATATTTTTTGGACTAATACGATATTAAGGTGTCACGGTAAGTTAAAGTTTAACAAAAATGGCAAGAACATACTTACTTCCCCACGCTTTTGGACCATGCCTACTGACTAGAACCCCATAGGGTGCGATGGCGGACTCTTTAAACCTGAAACGGGATTTTAGTTTAAATTACTTTGTTTTCTATACAATTATTTTACTTCTGACAAAAGCAACCCAACAGCAACCATATTGCAATGAGAATATAGATCACTGTGATTTTTCAGTGACGCAAAATCAAAAATAACTTTGAAGGGACTGTAAACGCATTATGATCTTAAGGAAATTAAGAAAGGATATCAATAATAATAAAACATTATTAATTATTAATAAATAATTATTAATAAAATAATAGTAATAAAAAATATATAAAAATGGGATATAAAATAAAGTGACAGGAACGAAAGTTTAAGAAGAATCTATTTAGTTAAAGACTCATCTGCTTTTGACTTATTTCCTGTTCACTATCACAGTGTGACGACAACAGCCCGAACTGTGCCAGTGAGTGGATTGTCGTCCATTCCCTCTCACAAAGTGAAGGCATATAACCCAGCGCTGATTATGTTTAATGACAAGCTGACGTAAAAGTGGATCCGCTATAACTGTCAAAGGATCATTAGCCAAATCATGCAGCCACAAAAGTAACGTGAGGCGCATCCAGATGGACCAATGACATAAGAAGCTAGAGAGTAGAGTTAGCTAGAAGCTAAATATGAAGAATCAAAAGTAGTTGCTGTTATAAGTAAAGGATTGAACAAAGATAAAAGTGGTATTAAACTGGACAGTGCGGTGATTACAGAATAGCACTGTTACTTACTCATCCCGTTCACTGAACACACAATCAGTGCAGCAGACCACGGGCTCGTCGTTCCTGTAAGAGCATATTTCAGGCAGTGCTAGAAGATGTTTGTCGTTCGTAAAGCCAGCATTGCGCTGAAACAAAAAAATCACGTCGATTTTTTTTTCTCGTTATACAACACACAACACACGATATTACACCAAATTCCAAAGATTTAACGCTCTGTTCATTTAAGGGCTGATTTTTTAATCATCTGATAACTTTATTCGAAGAATAATTTTGAAATTTTGACAGTTATTTCATACAAAAACTTTCAAACGCCAACTTTATTCCTCAAATAAAAGTTATCTGGCGATGGAAAAATCAGCCCTTATACAACTAATACCACGATACCATTCAGTACATAATTACTTATCGATTTGTTAGGTTTTAAGGTTATGTATACTCGCATCCATTTCATACCTAGGCCCTTCCGTGCTTCAGAAAACGGTCGTAAGGATAAGGGTAGTCAGAAGCCCGAAAGACTAAACAACTATTCTTATCAAGGCGTATTCTATTACCCAATAACTGGATTGTGGAGGTCAGATAGATAGTCGCTCCATGTAAAATACTGGTATGCAGTTGTACCCGGTTAGACTGGAAGCAGATGACAACTTAGGAAAAGGCTGGGCAGATGATGAATCATACTCACGTAGAGGTACGTCAAAACAGCCGATCCGCATCTGAACAGCCTGACACATGTACCATTGTTGACGTTCTTGCTGGTGCAAGGTGACCCTGAAACATTATAATTATGGTGATAGAAGATGGCATGGCTAGAAAGGAGATCACTACTGAGATGATGGCTAATAATGTATGGAAAAAGAAGTCACGCTGCGCTCCCACCAAATAAATTGGGATGAGCGTAGGAGTTTCCTGGTGCAAGTAAATCCTGGCAAATTATAATAAAATTATAGTGATAGAAGATGACATGACTAGAAAGGAGGTGAACTATTGAGATGGTGGCTAATAGATATATGAAAGAAGACGTCATGCTGTGCCGACCCCAAATAAATTGGGATGAGGACAGAAGAGATGATGAGGTTCTGCAAAAGAGATAGATAACAAACACAGAGGTCAATATATCTTACAGGATATACTGGGTTTCCTACAGGTGGTTGATAATTCTTTACTGGTTTTTGAACCCACGACAGAATGTTTGACTATCAGTGTCAGACCAACCGTATAAAGTTATGTAGGTAGTCTCGGTTGTTTGTGAATCTAAGCATTTGGGCTTTTCGAAAACGAATTATATGTTTCGTCATAGTCGTCATTCTTTAGGAGTTTTATCTACTATTGGTTGTCTAGCACACATGTAATTCTTAAGAACTTCCTGTTGACAGTGAGAAGGTTCTTTTTTCCTATATCCTATTCTTTAATGGCCATCCTTAGTTCCATATGCTTAGGTACAAGCCCATTTCATTGTGTCTCCTACACTAAGGTCAGAAGATTCAATTCAATTCTAATATGGAACACTTTAGGTCTCCTTTGTAAGGAGAAGCAACCATTTGTCTGATGTCAGAATTTAACTTGGAATATAAAACCCAGACGGAGTTGGTTTACCTTCACTTAGGTTGAGTTGGCACAATCCACAGTTTAAACAACTAAAGGTGAACAATAAAACTGTATATAATTTATCCACCGCCATGTTTTTCGTACATGTGTACAGTGCAGTGCGCACGCGCCAGAACTAATACTGCAAAGTAGGTGCAAATTAATTTCCGCTACTTTTTACACGCTTTTATTAACGTGACATGTATGTTTGAGTGAAAACTAATAATGTGGCTCTTTTACATGATTTTGATTTGAATGTATAAGTTACGGAGAAAGCGTGGCAGGGGAAAGGTGTACAAAACGATCCCTCTAAGGGAAGATGCATGCTGTAGCTAAAATATTGAAGTTATCTGTAATATAAAAGTAGTTTCGGTTAAATTATTTATATCTGGTTTCGTAATGGCGTACCCTATTTTTTAGATTTATGTGTCTTTTTTAAGTTATTTAATGTTTCTCAGAAGTTTACTAAAGGATCATTTTGAACACATAGGTGTCCAAAATGATCCCAAGGCTGCTACTGGGCCGTTTTAAAGGGCATTCCCTCTTTCACAGCGTCTAGTGCCTTCAGCATGGCATCCTCACTCCAGTTTTGGCGAGTTGTTTTCCGAATGTAACCACGCGGCATGATCTGCAATAAAAAAAAGTAGTGGGTAAAATGATCCCTGGGCTCATTTTATACGCAATGAAAGGGATCGTTTGACCCCAAGTGCAATATTTGCACACATCGCTCAAAAACTAACCTAAACATCACTATACGAATAACAAAATATACTTAAAAACGTTATCAAACGTATATAGAATCCATGAGTAAGACCGTCATTTAAAAATAGTTAGTAAAAAGGAAATAATCTTACACTGAAAAGTTACTTACCGTAGATAAAAAGCATCGATTTTATATTTTTGATCATGGAACAACGCACTGCACTCACACCGCCATTACACTTCACTGGGCGACTGATCGGGTGTCGGGAGGGACATTTCCAAGTAAATCCGATAGATGGTTCTAGTAGTTCATTGAGAACTGCGGGGAATCATTTTACCTCGAGGGATCATTATGTACACCTTTCCCCTACTTGGGATGTTCTAAAAGTTTCTACTTGATTGGCGCTTGGTGTGGTGGTTGCATTCTCTACTAATTTGGTCACTTTGTGTCCGTCGAAGATAGCACACAGGGGCTTCCGATGTTTGTCTTCGAAGTATGCACTGCCGTGCCATTTTGTGATACTAATAATAAAGCTAAAGAGTTTGTTTGTTTGAGCGTGCTAATCTCTGAAACTACCGGTCGGATTTCAAAAATTCTTTGTGTATTTTATAGCCCAATTCTTGCGGAAGGCTAGGCTATCCTCACTGGTCATATGCTTACGCTTACGTTTACAGCCCGCAAGAGTTAACTTGAAACCCAACATTACGCTATGACCCTTAGGAGCTGAGCAAAAAGAATAAAGTCAGAAAGATCGCTAAGCGAAAAAGAACTGACAGCGTGGGCAGGTGATTTATTTACTTATTTATTGATCTGATTTAGGATCTCTGAAGCCTCGTATCCACTAGGCAACAATTGACGCGCAACACGTGACGCTCAACATGTTCGGCACCGTTGCACAACAGTGCGCGACGTTGCCAGCTGGCGCGCAATATGACTCGCGACTTGTTGTTTATTTCCGTGCAACATGCAGTTGAGCATCAAATGTTGTTGAGTGGAGACGTGACGCGCAGAAATGTCGTGTGGTGTAACGAACGAGTGCTCATTCGGGTAAAATTCGTAAAAGATCCATCAACCACACGGAGATCACTGAATACATTTTCTTTGTGTCTTTTTGATGCATTGTTCGATAAAATTATAACCATCGCTGCTGCAATCAACACTAGTTCCTCTGGCAACATGTTGTCGACGACTGATCAAGCGTAGACAGACAACGTTGCTAAACAAAAGTTCCGCGCTAACTTTCAACATGTTGAGCGACATGTTGTGCAACATGTCGCGCGCCAAATGTTGCCTAGTGGATACGAGGCTTAACAAAAGATGTACACAATTACATGACACAAAAAATAAAGGGCAACATGTGATGCGATGCAAAGGGGTTGGTAGGAGAAGTAAGAAATTTCACGCGGACGAAGTCGCGGGCAGGAGCTAGTATGTAAATAAATGTGCTTACACTAAAGTCTCTCCACGATTAAGCAAAAATTCTCAAGACCTTTACAAACTATTCACTATGAGATTAAGGGCAGCTGGGTGAGAGCTTGACAGCCAAGAATACCACGTGAAGATGTTCACATAGATCTTCATTATCTTCCTGTTCTAATTGTCCCATGGTACTTAAGGTCGGCGCAACACCAACTTTTCTTCTTCGATTCTCGCCTATCAACCGTAACGCTATCATTCACTCTCTTATCTTCCATATCATGCCATCACACGTTGATAAAGATACATATATGTCGGAGATGTAGAGGGATTTTTATCCGGAATTCCATCGGTGTCCGCCATGTTGCACGTGGTTGGGAAGAATCAGTGCGCACACCCGGTGCGGTCAAGCTCTGGGTGTCCAATGTGTCATGTCGCTAGCACACTAGTTTCACCTTGGCATCTGACAGATGTCAAACGCCACACGCGACAAGACATTGACAACCCTGACTCGAACTATATAGTGACTCAATGACAACTGTTATCGATTTGATTAATCGAGTAAGGTATCTTAAACGCTAATAGATGGTGCTACTAGTACATAAACAAACCTTTTACTTCACTCCCGGGGGAGTGAAGAAAGGCGTGAGTTTTATGTATATGTCGGGACATATACATAAAACTCACGCCTTTACCCATGGCAAAAGCTACAGAACGCCGCCTGCTACGATCCTCACTTGTCATATGCTTACGCTTACGTTTACAGCCCGCAAGAGTTAACTTGAAACCCGAGCGGCCCCTCCCGACCCTCGCGCTGTTACTGCTCTCGCCACCGACGCCTCATTACCATGCGCTTACGTCATCCGAGCGAAGTCTCAAGTTAACTCCTGCGGTTTGTACAGTCACAAGCATAAGTATGTATACACTTGGCTTTATTCAATGGTGATTTTCTCCTTTATTTTTGAATGAAATTTTATATTATTAGGAACATAGTATTTTCGAACTAATAGGTTTATGTAAAGTGTCGTATTTCAACGTTGCAATTGTTATTTCGTGAAAAAATCGCAATTGAAAGTTCCCAAGTGTTGACATATTAGTGCTCGTGACTCTACGATCATACGCCAGAAAGCCAATTCTCGTCATTTAAAACGTTCTAAATCTAATCGCAGTCTCATCTCGGCGACAAAAAAATGTCAAAAACTTATCAAAAAAGTATTCCGAAATTAGAGGTATTGTGACTGAGATCAGACCATGAACGTTCTTAAAATTACGAGAATTGCCCTTCTCGTCATCCTCGCACGTCGGTTGAGTACGACGCATCCATCCTTTCTAGTGAATATATTTCCTTTTGGGAAAAATAAAGACATATTGACGAAAGAAAAAAAAGATTGGGAAAATTTACATGAAAATATTTTATTATTTTATTTTATTGTGTTTGGGTGGCTTACAGCTATCAAATACAGAAGTAGTAGTGAGGTAATTGACGACAAGCTATTTACGAACCTCCACAGTTAACAATAGAGAAAAAAAAAATACATATCAAGTTGTGTGCGGAAGCTGCCATGCTTAAGTGGAATGAGGCTGGACGCATCTGCCGAATGTCAGACGATCAATGGGCCAAACTAACAACCCAGTGGGTCTCGTTAAATGGCAAACGACATCGCGGTAGGCCCAGACGGAGATGGCGGGATGAGCTGGACTCCATTAATAAAGATTGGTCCTTGGCAGCTCTGGACAGAGAGAGGTGGAAAGAGAGTAGGAAGGCCTTTGCCCAGCAGTGGAAATAAAAAAAATGTATTAAAAAAAATTATAAATATTTTTTGTAAACTTACACCTTACGCTTTACAGTGGCATATTCGCTATGGGTACTTAACCAACTCAATTTGGCATAATGCGATATTAAGTATGGAGGTAAATTTTTGTTTGATGACTAGCTCACTATGAAGGGGCTCGTGGCACCTCGTGGCTAAATAATCAAACAGTGGCACGGGTCGATTAAAGATAAAGCTAGGCTTACCACGATCGGTTCGGATGGGTGACCATCCAGTAAGTAGTAAGTACATCATGTCATCATCATCCACCTATATTGAGACCCCTCCGTGCCGCGGACAGCACGTCAAGCCGTAGGTCACGACTGTATATCGTAGATCTTTGACAGCCGTTACGGGTAGTAAGAAGCCCATAAGTCTGATATCCATATCCAGTCTTCCCAAGGGGTTTCGTGATACCCAGGAACTGGTGCGGTTATTATGACGGTTTTGTCACAAATTTGCGAATTATGTGCAGGGCTGCTGGGTTAATTGTCTAAATAAATTCGAAGTTACTTTGCACGTGAGACAACTTTTATCAGGGAACCCTCCGGACCATAGACTAAATCACAACATAGACAATCATTCTAGAACACAGGTTATAATTTATGCAACACTCCTTTCTTCTAATTTTTATTAAATTTTTAAATGATTACAAATCAAGTCTCTGAACAGGTTTATGAGTACGTGTACTTCTACGCATTTCTGGCTGAACTAGAATAGGAGAGTTAGCAATGTTATTTGGTATTTCTTTGTTAATTACCAGCTTATTTACTTCTAATTTCTCCGATTCTTTTTCTTTCTCCAATACACTTTCATTAGGTACACTATAGTTAGGCAAACACTGAGTAACATTCCTGGTGAGTATGCCTTTGTCAGTGTGCACATCATACATAACATTCCCTACTGGTTTTTCAATAACACCATCTAACCATTTTCGAGAGTTATCATATGATGCAATCAGTACTTTATCACCTTGTTAATATTGCTTTACAGGCTTCTTACAAATCAACCGCCGATAAATAATTACATGTTTTTTATTACAGATAAACGTGTACGTAGTTTTCTACCGAACATTAACTCACACGGTGCCTTGCCTGTTGTCGTGCTGTACGATAAGCTAATAGCCATTGCTGAACACTATGATCTAAACAATTTTTATCAAACTTATATGCTAACATGGCCTTTTTGAAGGTTTGAACACCCCTTTCTGCTAACTCATTGCTGGCTGGGTGATAAGGTACATGTGTGTCTAATATTATTATTCTTACAAAAGTTGTGGACCATTATCAGTCACCATTTGTTCCGGTAGACGATATCTAGCAAAAATACTACGTAGACATTTAATTGTACTGCTGGAGGTAATATTGTTCATTTTAACTAATTCTGGCCGCAACAACACTTACTATTAACTGATTTCAAACCCGATTTTTTAGATGTCAAATATCACACAATAAAAATTCTAAACGCATAGAACAATTTATAGTCCATATTTCGATTAATGGTTAATTTATTTCCTTTTA
Organism: Mesoligia furuncula; assembly: GCA_916614155.1. Taxonomy (NCBI): domain Eukaryota; kingdom Metazoa; phylum Arthropoda; class Insecta; order Lepidoptera; family Noctuidae; genus Mesoligia; species Mesoligia furuncula. Next base: position 1,680,725 of record OU744816.1, on the reverse strand, counting down.
TTTTTAAATAAATTTAATTATACTTTCTAAAAAACATATCTTATTAGAGGAAAAATCATTTTTATATTGTTCAGTTCCTCATAACTTAAACAATTTTCTTGATTTGATCCAGCTGCGTATAGTAGTGCACTTTCCCATACTTTAGTGGAGAACGGCGTGTAATGGTAACACTGAAAGCCATATCTGTGTGCATTTGAGTAGCGTAGACACATTCGGCTTACGCTCACAAAGAAAGTGAAGTGGACACACGATATCGTTTGTGTTTTGTTCTAGACGCGGCTTCTATGCGTTATTATTCTTAGTAGCTGAAACACATTGTTTGGCTCTTTTTAACATTATATTTAAGACCACGCTTATCCGCATAAACCTCACACATTCCTATCAACTTTTGCATTGCCGTGACGGACGGGCTGAGCTGATATCGTCGGCGTACCTAAGATTGTTTACTGGTACGTTGTTAATTGAACAGCCGACTCCGGCTCCGCTCAGCTCCTCTATCAGGTCATTCACACATAGGTTAAATAATATGGGTGATGTTAATCCTTAAATTTTTAAGTTTTTGAAATATACATTCTAAAGTTTTTAAATGGCAATCCACCTCACTACTTGCAACTAAAACATCGGCAGTGAAGCATCATAGACTTGGCATATTAAAGTGTTCATCCATAAAATCTTGCCATTCCTGTGGAGTAGGTGGCATACCGAACATCATGAACGTTGGTCTATAGATACAAGCCCTGTAGGTGGTAATTGGCGTAGTGAAAACGAAACGGCAGCTTAAACAACTTATATTTTCAAAAGACACGGAAAAAATTACAAAGCTAGGTGAGACGTTATATAGGTACATCAAGCGCACCCGCTTGCAGTGCTCGCACGGACTGAACTGCCGGCGTGTTGGGTGGGGTCCAGCAACCCATACATCCATACTTAGTTATACTTATAATTATCTTATGACTATTAACTACGAATCTACGAATATGAGCTCATCGCTAACAACCCCCATGGTATAGTAATTGTCATAAGCTTTTGTGACTCCTCATCCATTCGCCTGTTCATGTATGCCTTACTTAAATCAATTTTACTAAATACTGTTTTCACATTTTTATCATCTTTATTTAATTTTGCAAAAATGTTTTCAATGACAGGGATTGGATGATAGTGTAGGAGTAGGGTAGGAGTAGGTTAGGAGGAGGCTAGAAGTAGCGTAGGAGTAGGTTAGAAGTAGGGTAGGAGTAGGGTAGGAGAAGTGTAGGAGTAGGGTAGGGGTAGGGTAAGGGGTAGCACACCACGCGAACGAAGTAGCGCCGGGCAGCTCGAAATAATTTATACGGCTAAACATCGTTTGCCGGGTCAGCTAGTAATATTCTGAAAGAGGCTTGGGCGACAAACAAAAAACACAAAATTTAAAGCCTTCGATTTTATTAAACGTTTACCCAAGTGTGCATCACTTAGACCGCGTCCTAACCAAAAGCATTAATAATCGCGGAAGCATGCAAACATTATCCATACTAATATTATAAATTCGAAAATAACTCTCAGGCATCCTGGGAATCAGGCGGGAGGAAACCCCTGGGTGTCACCATTGCCAGGATCGCCCAGAGGACACGGTGGAGCACACGGTGGAGGTCTGCCCCGCTTGGGCGGAGCACCGCCGTGTCCTCGTAGAGGCGATCGGCAGCGGCGGCGACCTCTCGCGCCCGGCCCTGGTGCAAGCCATGGTCCGGGGCGAGAGTCAGAGTAAGCAGTCATGCTAGCGAAGGAGGTGGCGGGAGACGCTCCGGGCGTCGGGAGCCGCGTGACGACTCCCGGCCACCGTAGGCGCGGGCCTGCGGGCGGAGAGTAATGGGTAGCTCACCGTCCAATTAGGACCAGGCCCATGGCGGACGGCGCGTACGTGTTCCACGCGTGCCTCAAAGAGATGTCAGCATCGAGGAGAGACCCCCTTAGGGCCGAAGCCTGCCGGGTCCGCGGGATTGTCCGAAAGGGTTACCGCTGGCCCGGAACATAAAGGGCTAAGGAAGGAACACGGGTGGGTTATAGTGAGTAAGAGTCTGACACTCCCTTCCACTCCACCCAGAGCGGGAGGAGTCATTTGATGATTTCCCATCCGCAAAAAAAAAAAAAGTTATCCTGGGAAAGAAACTTTTTGTCTCGGTAGAATTTTCCCGTGGGACAATTTCCTACATACACGAGCCATATGTTCAGCAATAGAAGTCTTTCGGCTGAAATGATGACGCGAGCGAATTCACAGGCCCAAGCAAGTATGTATATCAATCAAGTTGCGTTGGTACATCATCAATTCATGATTCAAACAAACGGTCGCGACGTTCGCTTTCAGATAGGAGTTTATATAGGACACGGGGTCATGCATTGCTTCATCCATTTTTCTTAACTTAACCATTTATCTAGCCACAGATCGTCTTTTTTCCTTTTTGCTTCAGTTTCTTCAGGCCACACGACGCTCTCGATCCAGGGCACGTAGTGCGACACCCTGGTGTACATGCCGGCTGAGCCGAGGATGCCACAGTCCTTGCCGTATGAAGTCAAACCAACTACGGTGTGCTGACATTTGAACTCATCAATTTGTAATGGTCCACCGCTGTCACCCTGAGGAAAGACAACATGAATCAATAGAGCCTTTAAATAAAAGAAGACCAGTATCATTATTGTTACGCAATTAGGGTGCCGATCATAATACACGCACGCCAGTTGCAAGTACCTACTACGCACAGGACCTTCCTGATGAACATCACCAGTCAGTGTATTGTAATATTAAAAAAATATAATCTAGCGACAATTGTAATAATAAAAAAAATATAATCTATTTTAAAGTGTGTATGTTATTAAAAATGTATGTTATGAAATGTGATTATTAAATGTGTGTGTTGTACTCCAAATAAATAAACCATAAGTAGAAGTGAAAATTCGGGCGCCAGGAGCACACACCAAACTATGCCAAGGATAGACTAACCTGCGGTAACTGGAAACTTTTAATCTTCAAGCGGGGAGTATCAATAAAAATCGACACAAAAGTTATTAAACGATTTTATTACCCGAAGGCTGCTGGTATCAACATACAAGAAAATTCCTTTCTAATATTAACAGTTGGTGTAAAACTAAGATGGAATAGAAATTAATTCCTGTCCTGTCATTATTGCACTTTTGTCAATTTAAGTTAAGTATTATAAACCATACCACATTCCGGCGAATAGACTAACAAACCACGCTCATTTTGGTGATTTTGATCTTCGCGGGGACGTCAAGGCGGTCCATGATATATGTCGGTAGGGGCTAGCGTTAAAAATTTAAGTCTTGAAGTAAAAAAATAAGAAACGCCTCACGGCTGAAATGAAACATGAATAACCGTTAGCTGATGTTCAGCGTCGACAAAAATGCCGATCGGAATGTTTACGACCAAATGCAAATTAACTCACCGTTTCTTTTCCAAAAAAAGCTTTTACATCAGTAGATGAATTAATCCAAAAAAAATATATAAGGTTCAAAAGATCCTGAAACAAATATCGAAAACTATTAACGTCTGCCATCCAAATAACCACGCGACACGTGAGTAGGTATGAAACCACGAAGAATTTTACCAACCTTTTACAAAATATGGCCAATCCCATTATGATGCTGACAAGGGCAAATCAGCTACCACATAATTAGGACTGGATGTAGTCCTTTGGAAGTATCAACTTCCAGATTTTAATAGGAGCTCTAAAAACACTCCATTTTATATAAAGGTTCGGCCGGAAAGTGCCCTGTCAAAATCAACTGACAGCATCAAAAAAAAGAAAAAATCGGTGTGACCACTACACGACTTCCGATTCAAAAAAATGAATTTTTACATGGCAACACCACCCTGTTGCCTACAAATTAAAGCAAAGAACGCGCTATCATGTAACAGGCTTAAAAGACTCGTTACAGTATGTTCTAACTTACATCAAAGTTAAGTATAAAGTACCTACACAAAGTTAAACGTCTGTGCAAATGTTATGTTTACCTCACAGGTGTCGGTAATTCTATCATGTCTGCCATAGCACATCTGTTTTTCATGGTCGTATCCATTTTTCAAATGTCTATGTGGTTGGTATATTGTCGAGCATTCCGTTTCATTGTACTCGCTTAGATAAACCTGAAAAGATGAATTGAGATTTACTGGGGATTCCTAAAACAAAACCCACATTAAATGTTCCAATGCAGTCACTGAAATCAATTGTTAAGCAAATGGACTTGAATTGTGCGTATAATCAACATCAAAACTCTCATTCTTTGATAGTTGTAATGAAATGGTAATTGACGTCAATTGGCCCTGTTATAACGGCATACTGACAAAAGGTGTCAATTTGCTTAACAAATAATTTATCTGATTGTACAGCCAGCGTCAGAGAAAAGGAACCCCCCCAAGACTTAAAGATTATCGCCCGAGCACGCTCGCACCCGTCTTCGCTCGTCGCTCGAGCGGTGGCGGCGGGCGCGTCACGTGAGCCTTGAGCAACTCCGTCCCCCGCCGCCGCATCTCTGCCCGAGCGCATCCACTGATCCGCCTCAAATATTATTTGCAAGTTTTTAATAATTTTATATGGTATTTTTGCGGTTTCCTTTTGTCCGAACCGTATACCAAGAATAACTTACAAAATGACACTTTGCGTGCGATTAAGATACGAACCCGATCACCAGGAGCGAGCAGATCATTTAGACCGTGCCTTACACCACTAGGCTATTGGCTCAGTTATCAACCTCAACGAAAATTTGAATAGCATTACTACTTTTATCGAACAAGGTTATTAATGGTCTAATCTTCTGGGTATTAAGGTTTAAATTTCAACTTCCGTGTTATATTTAATACTAGCACCTTACCGTCTTGTTTTACAAAATGCAATAAGCAACTCCTGAATTAACTAAATTATAAGGTTGAAATTAGCATAGATTTCTTATTTGGTTGAATAATAGAATGTGTTGATTGTGATTGAGGGTATAATTACTTTTCAAATGATTTCGTTTTCGAGACGATCAGCTTGTGTGTAATTATCTTCGTTGTAATATTATCCAATTTATTAAGTTTTTGACCAGTTTATTTTATTAACCGATGGTATGGCTCGATTAACAACTTTTTGAAGGCTAAAATTGTTGTTCTCTGGGAACAGGAACAAAGCATAAAGAAAATAGCACGAGATATGGGCATAACGGTAAGATTTACGTTACTACTTACACACATATATACCTAGTTATTACTTACAAGTTGGATTTTTTTTTATGTATTTCTAATATTATTATTTTCATTACAGAGAAAAAGAGTTCCTAGATGGATATAAAGTTATCAAGCGACGGGTGATGTGAAATGTACTCGCCAAGACCCTCGCCCAATTGCTTAGACTAATGAATCGGAGCGACAACGCAATATTGTGAAAGTTCACTCAGTGGCACCCTTCAGAACTACGCGTTCAGTGCTGATTTCAAGAAGACTGACAGACAGTGACGTTATTAATAGGCAATTTACTCGGCAGATTGATTGTGTAACTTATGTGATAAAATTGCATTGGAATTGGAACATATACGAGCAAGTGTTAATAATTCCCAATATTTGTGGGATCATTATCTCGTAGTTAATCAAAAACAAACAACCTTTACCTATTATTATCAATCCAGTTACTCTTGTTTACAAGACGTAGTCTTGTAATGTGTTAACGATGCACCATCTGAACTCACATATTTTTCTAATGTTGTGTTAAATAAGGGTTATCAGAAAATGTGATATAAGAGAAAGATGTATATTTCTATACTGTTATAGTTTAGCATGTTGGTTCTTTCTCTGTAATTCACAGGCACAAATGACAACATTTCATTTTTAACCAGGCTTTTTTCCAATAAGATCATACAGAGTCGTTGTTTCAGCCGATAGACGTCCACTGCTGGACATAGGCCTCCCCCATACAGAGTACCTATAAAAAAAATTTTGTTTTCACAACTTTAAATAAATAAAAATTGTGTAGTGATGTTTCTAAAAATATCTATAGACGAACCGTTATCTAAACTTCATCCAGGGTATCTATTTTGTGTTTAGTTAATATTCTAAGTAAATAACCCCAATTTAACACAGATAGAAAACTGTATACTCAACCAGGAAGTGGATTCTATGAATTCCTAGAAATGTAATTAGAAAAATAAATGAATATTGTTTATCAAAATGCCTAGCTTTTATTACAAACCTCCATTTGATTTCTTAAATAATAATTAACGAAAATCACCTATTAAAGAAACTAAAAAAAAGGGTAAATAAATAAAATAAAGAAAAAAAATCTTCTCCTCCGTGGATTTGAAATCGTGACCATCGCATTGCCAAGCTACAGTGTTAACCATTAGACCAACACGCCATTTACGTTATAACACAAAAAAGTTATATAGGTTTGATGTCAATACAAAGGGGGTACCTTAACTGTGAAGCTGACTGTACCTACCAAATCATAGAATATTCCTATCTTTGATTACCCGATGAACTGCAGTTACTGAAGTTTTTTACAGTTTCTAACCCACAAATATGAATACATTTTCATGTAGGTATCCAAGTTACACGTAATACTAGGGACTAATACTATAATATCGTTTTGAAGTCTGAACTTACAATTTGCAATGTGTCGGCTAGAGCTTGTTTGTGACCTTGACGGCCCCAGCCGGACGCCTCAGCCGTAGACTTCGATTTGGTGCCGACATCCAAGCAAGCAGGTAAAAGGTCTCTACCAAAATTGATCCTGGAATTATCGTAATTTACTATTTAGCTTATTATCCAGGGATTGCCACCATGCATGACCTTTATCGAGCTCTGCCCTTGAACATTACCTTATCTTTTTTTTATTGTTTGAAGAGTAGTTAAACAACAATCAACACTCTTTACAAGTTATTGCATTATCATGTTATAAAATTAAATGATTAAGCCAGCCAGTCCTCTAAATATTACGGCTTAATATTATTATTCTGGAAACGCAGCTCGACAACAGTGGTTGACTATATTGCTTATAACAGTTATGGACCCAAAATAGTTCCTTGTGGAACACCAACACTAACGACGTTTCATAAGTGCCCATGTAGGCTTATGTGAAATATTTTGATTTTGATTTTGACGTATTGTGCTTAGCATAGCTACTTAGTTAATAACATTGTTTTAGAATGTACTTAGGCTTTTCTTCAATATTTTTTAATTTTTTTTAATCATTTATTTTATTGCTTATAACTAAAGATCGGATATTCGGATGAATATTTAACTAAAGTGAATTTTTAGCTCTGAAAGTATGGAAGCGGCTTCTTAAAATATTTTTTTCTGTAAAAAGTACCGGGATGCCGGGAACACCGCGAATGCATAACTAGTCGGGTGTATAGTATGGAAGGAAGGAACAACATAAATAAAAAATTTCTAAATATAATTATGTAGTCCGTTATCATAACTTGACGTTGTTTGCTATTGCAGTTTGGTATCCACCTACCTACTTTACAATATTAGGTAGTTAAATATGCATCCCGTGGGTGTCGTAAATGGCGACTAAGGGTCGTATCGGAGAATGGGCAGCAGCGTTCTCTATGCATTCCACCACCATACTATAGTGCGATCGCCAACCCGCCTGCCAAGCGTGGCGATTATGGCAAACCCCCCCCCCCAACTTGGGGGAGGCCTATGTCCAGCAGTGGACGTCTTTCGGCTGAAATGATGATGATGATGATGATGATGAGATATGCATCCGATTCTATAGTCAGAAAAAAATACAAGATTCCGGAATCTTGGGATTTTTACGATCGATACAAAAGTGCATTCCATATAAGCCAACATTTGAAAGTAAGTAAATAAACAAGACTTACATCCGATTCTATAATCAGAAACCTAAATTTGTCGATCCCGGGACCGCGCGATTTTTTTCGATACAAAAGTGCATTCCATATAAGCCAACATCTCAACTTTAGGTGAGTATGCATCCGAATATCCGATCTCTACATAACAGTTATGGACCCAGAACAGTTCCTTGTGGAACACCAACACTAACGGTAGGAATAAATTAATCTGGCTATACGAATACTAAGTTAATCGTTAATGTTTTACAATCACTATCTTTACCTAATTCCTCACATTAACTGTTTGTTCTTCTTTATTAAAATTTTCCAAATAATATAATCATTAACTGCATCAAATGATTTGTCCTTGTCTTAATTAGGATGCCAATCTGTTCTATTTCAGTAAAAGAGTTTTTGAACAATTTGTAGTATTTGATGAAATACCTTGTCATATTTACCTTGTTACTAATGTACGGTTGGTTACTCACTCAGTTTCTGTCTCCAAGAGCGCAATATCATGATATTTGGAGGGAGGCTTGTACTCAGGATGAATTATGATCCTCTTTATGTTATGTATCTTCCAGTATTCCTTCGGATCGGTTCGCTTCAACAGCCCAAGAGCAGCAAATGATATGTTACCACTAAAAAAAGAAAAACAATTATGAAAAACTTTTTGGATGCAACTGTGTAGTTGTCACTCCACTCGTCGATCATTTACTTCACTGCTACTGAAATCTAAATGGCAACATAACAAGGAAAATAGTTAGTAGGTACCGTCGCTTTTCAAACCACATAATGATGCTGGTCTGTCATAATCTGCCTATAATGTTCACTGCTGGGACACAGGCATCCTTTCTGTTAGCGGGAGTGGGCCGTTATCTACCACGCGGTCTCAATGCAGGTTAGTGAATGTTACATGTCTTCAAATTTTCGGTTGTAGGAAACGCATTTCTAGTCTGTATACTTCGATAAATAAATTCTTTACAAATGAGGCGAACTTACAGCGCTCGAGTTGACGTGCAGTGTCCTGCTGTGAGTATGAATCTCTCGCTGATCACAGAGCCTCCACACAGCCACGGCGCAGAGTCCACGGTGTTTCCATAACCGATTAATGCCTAAAACATAGGGTAGTCTGACAATAACAAACTATCATTGAAAAAGTGTACAAATAATTTTGATCATGTTTTCACCAATAGCGAGATTAGCGGGCTGTTCTTTCATGTTAGAAATAAGAGTCTCTTCTTTGTTCATTTATTTGACAGCGCAGCAAGACAAGTGGTGCTGCCCCATTTTGTTGCGAAGTCGAAAAAGGAAAAAATCACAGAAAAGGTCGGATAAGAGTAACACTGGCTTATGACAGTCACTCTAGCAGAGCGTCACAACCACGGGTCGCAACGATGGTTGCACAAGAGTACTTTCTGAAAGTCTGAGAGATGGTTGCGTTGCGGCTATCTTCTGATAACACAACATCCAGGACGAACTGCTATATTCCGGCACAATTTTGATAAAGCTGTTGAACCACTAATACGATGAACAGTTCTGGTAAAGGCTGTCCTGGGCCGCTATCCATACTATACAGGGCCACTTAACTTTCAGCGGGCCAGTAAGGGGAAGTACCTTATCCGAGACTATCTAATCGTTTATTTTTACCATGTTTGTAAATTTGTGAGCACCTTGTATCTATTAGATAATAAATTTATGTCATGTTTTCATTTTAAATTCTTTTACCTATTTTGGTACAGTAATTTTATTTTATTTTAGGTGCATCGTCTTCACATATTATTATATAATTAATCATCATCATCTGCTTAGCCTTTTCCCAACTACTACCACTACTTTTGTATACATTATTCTACTTTTCATTACCACTACTTTTGTATACAATAACGAATTCGAAATTTGAATTGTTTTTAAACTTATCGTTTTATTCAGTCAACAAAAAGATCTCAACCGTCACTAAAAAAGCTTTTGCGTACAATTTTCATACAAAATGTACGGGAAAGGTTTTTGCAATTTGTGACTTTTTGAGTACTCCAACGATGGTTGGTTCCATAGAAGTTTTTGATCAGCATTAGAAACAGGATCGATTGGCATCAAAAAATGTTTTTGTGTAAAATGGCTATTTTCTTGCTAACTGTAATTTTTTTTGAAAATCTGTGAATGGAGATCAAAATTCCATAAAACATTATGGATAGTCTTCTAAGACCATTTTCGTGTAGCTGCAATGGATAAGGTATTTCCCCTTACTGCCCCGCTGAAAGTTTCCACCCTGTATAGGTACTATATTTTACTATATCCATACTAATATTATAAATTCGTAAGTAACTGTGTCTGTCTGTCAGGCTGTTTGTATGTTACCTTTTCACGCCTATATCACTGAACGGATTTAGATAAAATTTGCCAGAGAGATAGATTGCATCCCGGGGAAGGACATAGGATAATTTTTATCGACATACCTCGCGGGCGAAGCTGCGGGCGGAAGTTAGTATTTTATATTTGACTTACCGTATGAGGAAATTCCCATCTTTTTGCGTTTCGCCCACCTACGGCCAGGGCTTCTTGCAAATTGTATTCATGGCATTTCATGTCTTCCTTCCAAGTCTTTGTGACTTTGATCACTCCCCGACCACGGCAGGGGTACGGGAGGCGTCCGAAGTGTTCGAAACATTCTGTAAGCATTATTTATTTATGCACAATTTTATTCGTATTTATATTTTATGGAATTTTATTTCGCATGAATTAGGGGGACCTCGGAGAGATGGGCGGCGAAGAGGTGGTGAAATAAAAACGCAGGATTTTCTTGGATTCTTGCTTGCAGATTTCGGCTTGTTGACGGCTGAGCTGTGACTGACTTTTGCCGTTTTGTTTTGTTTTGTGGAATGGCATCTTGCACTTCAACCTGTGAGATTGTCGTCTGCTTAACCGGACTTTCCTGTGGATGCCTCAATAAAATAAGGCATCTTTATGTGCTCTTTGAAATTCAGTTGGTGATCGAGAATGATTCCTAAGTATTTGGTTTGCTTACCCCAAGGGATCGGCTTGCCATACATAGAGACCGGGCTTGGCGAATCTGCGCGGTTTCGAGAAGAGTACCACCTGTCTCTTATCGAGGTTGACCTCGATTCTCCATTTCCGGAACCAATCGCTTAAGGCGCTTGTTGAGGTCTGGAGAGTGCGAGCGATAGAGCCCTGACTGTGACCCGAACAGTAAATGGTAGTGTCGTCGGCGAAGAGAGCCAACTGGGCCGATTTACTTTTGGGAATTTCACTGGTGAACCTAGGGTGAATATGAGGGGGGTACTACGGCACCCTGGGGGACTCCGGCACGAATCGGTTGAGGTGACTTTTGCCGGCAAATGGCGCCGGCCTACGTTACCTTAACGAGAACCGCGTATTTTGGGTCTCTTTTGCTTGCTAATTTTCCCTAAGCCGAATTCTTTAAGCCTTTATTTTATAATATTTTTATGATATTTCTGTACAGTTTTTTGTTGTTTATCCTTTCTTATAAAATCCTTACGCTAAATAAACATTAATTTACAACTAAACTATAAACAATAAAAATATCTTAGAACAAAAACTGTAATAATTGTGAGTTGACGTATTTCTATTACACAAAATCCCTTATAATTTCTAAACTATGTATCTGATTTTCACACGGCTTTTTTAAGTCAGGAGCCCTTGGAGTCTTTGTCACCGGTGGTCATAATTATTGTGTGACAAAATTTATATGTATGGCGGAGAGGGTATAGTGCGTCTCGTTATCATCAGGCATATTTTAATTATTGTGGGCGTACTATGGGTAGTTCTGGTTATTGCGCAATAGAAAAACAGTTTGCAGTTCAAATCAGATTATAATTTCACGAACAGTTTAATTACACTAGCAAATCACACTGTAGGTTCACATTCAACGATACGGAACGCGCGACAGTTTCTGAGCACATGTTGTCCGTACGATGTCCAATGGTCAAGTCCGCCGCTCCACCTCGAAGCTCGCTCTCCTTGACCCCTCCACGGACTCAGGCTAGACTCTGTCCAGCGCCACAAGATGGCGCTGACGTTCCGAATAGTCAAATGAATGACGTATTTCCGACACGGCCATACTGACAAGTCACACATCCTCGTGTGCTATGTTACCTGGCAACAAAACAAAATCCATTTGTAGACAATAGTAAGCTCGGCCTACCTGACCTCATACTAAATGATTATCTATCTCACTATATGAACTTGCATCAGAAGGAATACTACAGGTTTTATAAAGGTCAAATTAAAGAAACTAAACCACAATATTAATGCACCAAGTATACGAGTACGTGGGACAGTACCAGTCCTTCTCTTTGGCAAACCCAGTACCAAACAAGTGGGTCAGTATCAGTCCTTCACACTGATAAGCCCAAAACAGTATGCAGATTACCGGGCCTTCTCTCCGGTAAATCGTGCATAAGACTTACATTATGCATTAACATTAATCAGAACGAGCCTTCACCAGCATCTTCTATATCTAACTCTTCACTAATCACATCTAATTCGATAGGGACCTTGTGGCATCCTTCTTATGCGATCATGAGCATACTTGATTCAACAAGAGCCATGTAATCAAACTTTAATCAATCATAGCAAAAAAAAACATCAACCAGAGGCATGTACCATCGTTATCCACATTGCAACAATAATCTTTTTCATTAAGAGCCTTAGTCACCTAGAAACCCACACATGATTAAACCACTCCAACGCCACGGCATTCCGGCCGACTAGCATTCGCATTGCTCTCACACATCCAGCGCATGGATCCGTATGCATCACCCTGTGACTACACACAACTTTACTACGGCCGTTAGAGAACCCCTACTCGCGTGGTTCCCACTACTTAGGCTTGCTCATTGCTCATCACCACTGTGATTCCCATATACTTCGACTGGTACATGACCTACTGGCATCATTCGTAATCTATCGTGAGCTTATTTAAAAATTGCATTGTAAACTAGACTGGGCTTTACTTCTCAATGTAACTGTTTTTGCTGTTGTTTACCAGGGAAGCACTCGGTACCAGAATCAAAACAAAATAAAACGACTCACCAGATTCAGTAGACAATAGATCTGTAGCTGGCTTAATGGTACAGACATCTACTCGCTGTCACTGCCTCCTTGGCTGAAGTCGCGAAGCTTCTTGCACGGAAAGCACAGTCCTTGATCAGCGATTATTCGTACAGGAGATCCAAAGAGTGCTGCGCTGTCCACCACTGTCATTCTGCTTGCACACGTCCTTGTGTGTTAACCTGTAATCACAAAAAAAACCAACAGCAGTGCATGTTCCCCTCGGCCAATTCTGAGCACATTGTTATCGAAACGCATTACTTAACAAAAATTTAATAAAAACGATAGCATTCATCGACAACAAAAGATTTCTCTAAGCCTTAGTAATAATTGATCAGGAACTATATCAACTTAGATCACATACAACGCTCATGGCCCTGCTGCCGCAGCAGCTAGAGACACTCATGCCACCCATATCGTCATCACCTCAAGTGATACGACCAACACACTTCACTTCACTTAAAGTCTACGACTCCCAGGTCATTACAAGACCAACACAACAATAGTCTCCTTTGAGACCCTGGTCCCCGACACACCACTAGCTGCCCATCGCGCTCTGAACAACTCCACACTGAGTTGCAGTTACGACTACAAACTAGTGCGTGCAGTGCGACCAAATAGCCATGGTACACCACTAGCTGCCCATCGCGCTCTGAACAATTCCACTCTGAGTTGCAGTTACGACTGTAGACTAGTGCGTGCACTTCGACCAAATAGCCATGGTATGTGCTCTAACTACTCGGTGAACTCTCGTTACCGTCTCTACGTTTAACTCGTTAGGGACACTACTTAGAGGCATCTTTCGTATGCGATCGTGAGCACAGTTGTAATACGGTTAGAATTTAAATCTTTTAACGTATGGGGATCACCATCCAAAACATCAACTACCTTAAGCGGAGCTCTAAACTTCCGATCTAACTTAGTCTTATAATCTGAACACTAAATCGCCAATGTTGTTATAGCTGCCTTTGTGCTATCATAATATTATTTTGCAAGTAAATGTCGGATTGAAAAATAAAATCGCAAGTTGTTGCTCGCTAATAGCAACGCTAAACATTATTTTTTTTCTGTGCTGAATACACGCGTTTGATCAATACCAGTCAACGCAACAACATTATTAACTCGTTTGCCACTTAATTCGGCTGTACAACTCGCTTTTACTGACGAGCATTCAGCAACACTATCGTAAACAAATCAATACAGCTCACCTTTATTTTCTAACATGCCTGAGAGTAGTTATACGACGTCCACTCGCCCTTCACTACTTCCAGCACGTTGTCCACCATCAGCTTGGCTGCCACTGCTCGTGCAGGGTCGTGATATGTCCTGGTTTCCCTCACTTGAAGCACACGAAGGGTTTCACTGACAGCTGCGAGGCTGCTTGGCTCGATTCAGTCACTCCACGTCACTGGTAGCTGCACGCCACGTCCTTGGTATGCTATCCGCGATAGCCACGTTGATGCTACTCCTTCGGGCGCCATACTCTTTTTTTCGTATAAGCGCGTCACTCGGCAAAGGTATTCTGCATACAGCCTATGCCCAAAACAACATGCACCATGATAGCGCATCCGTATCTGGCTTGTCTGGGTCAAACTCGAACAGGTCCATACGATTATTTAATAAGCGTTCTCATGTTTGCACTTTGTTTTTCAAATGTCAACGGTCACTTTCACTTTGAACGTTTTGATTTTGCGCATGAACCAACACGAATCCCGCTTCTGATGTCGGAGAGGGTACAGTGCGTCTCGTTATCATCAGGCATATTTTAAGTATTGTGGGCGTACTATGGGTAGTGCTGGTTATTGCGCAATAGAAAAACAGTTTGCAGTTCAAATCAGCCGGTCGATTCTGTAAAAATCTCACCGTGAAAATCTAGGTGAAGTGAGTTTGTTTTTACTAGGAATTGACACTTGACAGCTCACTTCACCTAAGTTTTCACGGTGAGATTTTTACAGAATAGCACCGCTGATTATAATTTCACGAAGAGTTTAATTACACTAGCAAATCACACACTGTAGGTACACACTCAACGATACGGAACGCGCGACAATTTCTGAGCACATGTTGACCGTACGATGTCCAATGGTCAAGTCCGCCGCTCCACCTCGAAGCTCGCTCTCCTCGACCCCTCCACGGACTCAGGCTAGACTCTGTCCAGCGCCACCAGACGGCGCTGACGTTCCGAATAGTCAAATGAATGACGTATTTCCGACATGTATATTTTAAATAAAAATTTATAATCATATTGATGGAAATGGTAATATTTTAAAGGTTTTCGTTAGAGTTGAAGCCTAAGGTTTTAATACTTTAGAACTTAAATCAAATCAAGTTAAAAGTAATTTATTGAAACTAGGCTGAGAATCAGAACTTTTTGTACGTCATCACCACTGAGTTGGGAAGAAGTGGCGCAAGAAAATCCCGAGCATATATAATACATGTGATCTCACGAAGCTTACGATTCACCCACCCCTCTTGTCATACGATATCACACTTTGTTGACCTGCCTACCCATGTGACAAAATTTATGGATGGTCCCTCAGAGATCGACCACTACTAAGTCCTTGTCAATTAAAGCATAGGTACTTACTGCGCGAGGCAACTGATCCATCGTGTTTTCTGAGGATCCCTGCGGGTCTTATGTCGACATCACGGAACCTGAAATGACAACAAAAAGGTGAACTTTCTTGCAGAAGTAGGGCTTCTTGTTAAAAGGTTCTTCCCGGAGAGACAGGACTTCCTAATAGGTTTCCCTGTTCTACACTCCATAGGCTATGGTTGACTACATAACAGACGGTTTAGTCTAGCTATGTGGGTTTAAAGAGGTATATGTAGAAACTAACCAGAAAATTAAGCAGAAAAACCCAGTACCTGACGCTGTCCCCGATTCTGGGACCAAACCCAACCGCCTGTGACCACTTAACCAACCTTATGGGAAGTGAATATTCAATGTGAATAGACTTATTAACCCTACAAATGAGTATTCCTACAAGTGTAATCAATGATTCATCATGATGGTAAAACAATAAAAAGCAAACATCGTATAAAATGTGATGTGTGTTATGGTATGTTGTTCTGAGCGTTACCCCCGTGCCTCGTGAACGTGAAGCCTTTGGTCCTGCGCCTGATCTCTTCTCGGTTGTGTTTTATTGCCGTCCGAGGATTTCGGGTGTAGAAGATGGATACTTACGATTCTTCCTGGGTGATGTTACAATCAGTGCAGCAGACAACTGGCTTATTGTTTTTATAGGAACAGATGTCTGGTAGCTCTGGTAGGTCATATTCCTTCATATCGAAACCTGCATTGGCCTGCAAAAGAACAATAGTTCGAAATCAAAAGACAAACAGGAATTAAGGTCCCAATTGTTTCTGTTTAAAGTTTATAACAAATTATCCTTATCGTTTTTTAAGGCGACTACATTGCATGGCGTCTTTGTCGGACTGCATAGAAAAGAAAGAGAAGCGCGATGACACAACCCTGGTAATTTATTGCAAAATATGAAGCAAAAATGTATTTACAAAAAATCTATTATTTGGACTAAAAATTAAAACACTAGTGCTTTAGTATGTTGCTTGTAGAATAATCTGACACAAATTATATTGAAAAAAAAAAAACTTAAAATTAAATTGTATGATTTTTATTGTAAAAAGAAAGTTTTAGAGGTATCTTCATGATTTTTAGGGTTCCGTACCAAAATGGTAAAACCGAACCCTTATGGTAAAACTCAGTCTGTCTCTCTGTCACAGATGGATATCTCAAGAACTACTAATGCAACTTGAAATTTAGAATAGGTTTAGATGACGTTTGCCCAATTATTTTGCAAATAAGCAAGAAATAAAAATATATAGGTACATTTTTTTTATAATAGAATAGAATAATAGAATAATATTAGTTGCTTAAATACATGAACATAAAGATGGTAAAAATACAAAATCACAAGAGCATACATGTTTTTGATTAACAGTTATAAGCGTACAAATTTTCACAAGCCAATGTATTTAACATTTGTTGTCGAAGAAGTCTTTGACACTATAATAACTATGACTACACAACCACACAACCATTCAAACAATGTATTTTTAAATAATCTAATATTTAAGGCCTTGAGATTACTTGGTATCTATTATATATACGTACACTCATAGATATACAACTTGAATTATATTTAGCTAGTCTCGGAAGGCTATCCAGTACGAGCCTGTGGGGATCTCGTCGGTTACGAGGATATAAATCATCTGCATTACTAAATAATTCCTTATGCTTCCGCACAAACATACATGTTTCATATATGTAGAGAGACGGTAGCGGCAACAAGCCAAGTTTTTTAAATATCGGCCTACAGGATTCGTCAGGTCGAAGCCCGTTTATTACTCTAATGCATTTTGTTGCGCAATAAATGCTCTATTTTGATGTGTGCTATTACCCCAAATTATCAAGCCATAGCGGAGCATAGATTCAACGTATGCATGGTAGGACGTTATTGCCGTTTTTACGTTTGTTATATTTGTGACTTTTTTAAGTGCATATACGAACTTCTTTAATCGCTTGGAGACGGTATCAATGTGTGCTTTCCAATTTATGTCTGGATCCAAAGTTATGCCTTGAAATTTAGTTTGCGTCACTTCATCAATTTTATGTATATTCAATTTTACATTGTATTTTGCATTATTAGATTTATTAAATTGTAAATAAACTGATTTTTTAAGATTTATTGATACATTGTTACTGTTTAGATATTCAATTAGTCTTTCAATAGTGTTATTAATATCAGTCTCATGATTGTTAATCGTATTATTTTTCCTATCTGTTGTTACAATAATAGAAATGTCATCAGCAAACAATATACCTACATTTATGCTTGGTTATATTAATTATAGAATTTATGTATAAAAGAAATAAAATTGGGCCTAACACACGTCCTTGTGGGACGCCATATCTGTTAAACTTGACTTCGGACGAGTGTGGTATCTTGTCGTTATTTCTATCCACTTTTATAATGGTAACCCGCTGTTGTATTTTATTTAAATATGTCGATATCCACTGAAGCACTATGCCTCTAATTCCAATTGCCTCCAGTTTCTGAAGTAACAGGTCATGGGACACTAGGTCAAAGGCTTTAGATAAATCGAAAAACAAACCTGTAGTAAGACGGTTTTGATTAATATTTGTCAAAATATTTTTTACTAGCTGCGCCCCGCGGTTTCACCCGCATAAGTTTCGATCCCGTGGGAATATCGGGATAAAAAGTAGCCTATATGTTAATCCAGGGTGTCAGCTACGTCCATACCAAATTTTATCAAAATTGGTCGAGCCGTTTGAGCGTGAAGAAGTAACAAACATATAAACACACACACACACTCACATACACACACACACACACTCACAAACTTTCGCCTTTATAATATTAGTGTGAAGTGTGATAAGAGTTAAGATAACTAGTGTTGTGGATTTGTTTTATTGGAAGCCGAACTGTTCTTTCTTAATTATGTTAAATTTATTACAGAATTCGACCAATCGTTTGTACATACACTTTTCAAATATCTTTGACAAAATTGGTATTAACGTTATTGGGCGATAATTATTAATATCAGATTTTTCTCTTTTTTTAAAAATTGGTTTCGCAACAGGGATTGAAAGGGGGTCTGAAAAATTCTAAGTGGGGCTACAAGGGCATGTGGGATATCATATGAAAGAGCGCAGTTTGCACATTTTCAAACACTTTTTTTTTTTTTTTATGCCGCATAGTTTTTGACTTTTGTTGCAAAATGTAAAAAAAAATACTATTCCCCCTTTATCTCCGAAGTTTGATAATAGAGAAAAATCTGAAATTATTCTTTGTGATAGAAGTTTATGTAAAGATTACAGGAAAAATAAAACGATTTCTCTAAATAGCCCACTTTCAGAAATCATCAACAAAAGTTACATTACTTTCCCTATCGGTTAAGAGATGGCGCTGACCTAAAACTGTAATATTCTACACCGCAGTGCGTAGTGTTAAAACTCTCTGACGAATGAAAATGAAAATGAAATATGGCGGTACGGAACCCTTGGTGCGCGAGTCTGACTCTCTCTTGTTTTCAACACACTATCTAACTAGCATGTATCCTGAAGAATATCATATATTTTTCTGATTTTTTTACTGTAGTCGAACATATACTTTTATTTCACGAAACTCTAAACTCTGTGAGAGTCAAGCAAAACAAAGTTCTATAGCTAGTATTCTTTCGCCATACAACGTGCAAAAAATAAACAAAAAAGGTGTAAAGAACTTACGTAAAGGTACGTCAAACACGCTGACTTGCACCGACATATTCCGACACATGTGCCGTTCAACCCTTTAGTTATACAGGGCTCATCTGAAACAATATGCATGGACACATATAACACTTGTCATTCAATTATCTACCGTGTATGTTTTGGCAATACGAATAGGTACAACACAAAGTTTTTTTTTATTAAACCAATTACATTGTCAAGGTTTTCATGTCAGTCAGTCAGAAAGATGAAATTAGATGACCATTCCAAAGCATCATTCTACGTAGGTTCCTATGGAGAAAAACGAGCATGGACACTTTTTTAAATAAACACATGGTTAGACCTATATTATAGATAAACCGATAATAGGTCTGTATCAACTTAGGTATACAGACCTGCGTTAGGGGTGTCTGTTATCTCATCACATTAGGCCCAAGCCTCTCAGGCTCAGTTCAGAGAAGTTCCTTCGTTTTTCGTTTTTCGTCAGAAAAATTCTGATAGTGTCGGATATAGTTTTGGATTTGGGCTAGGTTTTGGACACATAAAAAGGATATATTGCAAAGCTGCAATAACGGCTGACTCAACAACAAGATCGACCGGTCTTGTCTTGGCATCTGTCGACTCCATAACATAAGCAAAAACCGCCGGAATCAAGGTTCTTCAAACTAATAATAAAACATGCATAAAAACAACTCACCTTCATAAGATTAAGATTAAGATCGCATAACACAACAAACAAAAACTAAGCGTTAAACACACGAATGTACAGACGCCAGCACATCAAGCTACCCGAAACTCTCAAATTTTCTCAATCGACTTTGAACCTCATGTTTTGGCGATAAAGTTGAAAATCTATTGAAAAAATTTGACAGATAGCTGCGTCTGTACTTATTCAGGGCCCAATCTAGCTATTAAGGGAATGTTGCAACTCGGCTAACAATATTTATTACAATAAAATTAAACGGACCTTTGATTCCCTCGTTAGTGTAGTGGTCGCAAGCGAAATTGCTGAGTTTAGGGTTCTAGGTTTGATTCCCAGGTTGGGAAAAGTCCCAGCAAGCCAAGAGTCGGGATTTAACCTCAGTTCATGGCAACGGGTTCACTTTCAATAATAAATATGGGTGTACTATTATTTACTCTTCTGTCAACCCCTTCAAGGAACTGTAGGTAAGTACTTTAGTATATAAAACAGCAACATAATTGCAAGAAAAAAGCTATAAATCTCAATCTGAATAATTTTGAAGGATATTGCTAATCCATTGCTTCATATGTTCGAAAAATGTGCCCACTCAACAACGCAATGAATGTTGTTGAACTTTTAAAATGAAACACTTTGCTACTGATAGTGTGTTACGTAATCAATCCGCAGATCCATATCTAACTGACCATTTTCCACTAAACATACAAAAAAAATGCGCGAGCCTGTCTTTATTTATAGTACCGGATACTATAGTTTCTGCTTACTCCCATGGGTAAAGACTTGACTTTGTGTTTTAAGGAGAGTTCTAAAGCCCTGTTACTATTAGCCTGTATCATCCCACTACTCTCTTGTCTGTGTGGTGCCGGACTCTAAGAATAGCACCACCCCATACTTCCCGTGGGTGTCGTAAAAGGCGACTAAGGGGCGTACCGGAGAATGGGCAGCAGCGTTCTCTATGCATTTCACCACCATATCATACTGCGATCGCCAACCCGCCTGCCAAGCGTGGCGATTATGGCAAACCCCCCCTTTTGGGGGAGGCCTATGTCCAGCAGTGGACGTCTTTCGGCTGAAATGATGATGATGATAATGATCCCACTACTGGGAAAAGGTCTCTCCCCACGACTTCCAGTGCTTATAATCCAGAGTTCATGTGGACCACTGGTCGTTTTTTTTTTCTCTAGCTCACGCGCCATCTTGTACGGGGTCTGCCGCGACACCTGGCTGTCACAGGGCTCCACACAGTGACTATTTTAGCCCACATCTCATAACCATGCGGCAGACGTGGCAAGCCAGTGCCACTTCAACAAAAGCCCTGACAAGGTCAAAATTCGGACACATCAAGTCGTATGCAATGACATTGGAGCACTATCGTACAACACATTACGATCTGATGAACTCAAAATACAAGTTTGACTGGTTTGTGGTCAGTTTTCAATAATATTAATATTCAATGACGTTGTTTTTAACAATAATTCTGCTGTTATATGGTTTTAGGTAATTACCGATTCCTTGAACTGCAACGCCTTTTTCATATCAGAGAAGAAAATAACCAATAAGCATATATTATACCACGATATACAATAGCATATATGTATATTGATAATTCTCTCGATTTCAGAGTTTTTTTTCTTCATAATTAGGTTACCTATAGGCCCTACTACCCTACTACTAATTAGGTTACCTATAGGTAACCTAATTAGTAGTATAGTATAGTCAGTGATGTATATAAGTCTAGCAGCACCCCGCGGTTTCACCCGCATAGGTGTCGATCCCGTGGAAATATCGGGATAAAAAATATCCTATGTCCTTCCTCGGGATGCAATCTATCTCTCTGCCAAATTTTATCGAAATCCGTTTAGTGGTTTAGGCGTGAAAAGGTAACATACAGACAGAAAGTCAGACAGACAGACAGGGTTACTTTAGAATTTATAATATTTGCAAGGATTGCCTTAGAAATATATGACGCCATTTAGAATCCAGGCAGCATGGTTGAAATGGAGATCGTTGTCTGGCATTCTGTGCGACTCCCGTATTCTGATTAAAGTAAAGGGCAACGTATACAGGCGGGAGAAAACGCCAGGGTGTCACCATTGTGTGGATCGCCCGGAGGACATGGTGGTGCAAATGGTGGAGGTCTGCCCAGCTTGGGCAGCGCACCGCCGCGTCCTCACGGCGGCGATCGGCAGCGGCGACCTCTCGCGTCCGGTCCTGAGGCCGTTGCCTCCTTCTGCGATGCAGTAATCCTCTCGAAGGAGGAGGCGGAGCGCGTGAAGGAGAGGCAATCTTTGCGCCCTCACGCCCCTAGTCGCTGTAGGGGACGCTCTGGGAGTCGGGAATCGACAGCGGATTCCCGGCCGCCGTAGGCGCGGGCTTGCGGACGGCGAGCAATGGGCAGCTCGCCGTCCAGTAAGGACCAGGCCCGGGTCGACGGTGCGTTGTGTTCCACGCGCGCCTCAAAGAGTGTCAGCACTACCTAACGGGGTCCGCTAGGGCTGATGCCTGCCAGGTTTGCGGGTTGTTCGAAAGAGATACCGTGGCCCCTGGAACAGGCAACTGAAGGAACATGGGTGGGTTTTAGTCAGTAAAAGTCTGACACGCCCTTCCGCTCCGCCCAGAGCGGGAAGGATAATTTGATCATTTCCAAACCAAAAAAAAAGAAAGGGCAACATATACAAAATGGTAGCTCTACTATTATATGGATCTGAGTGCTGGCCGATGAGAAAGATGGATGAGCAGAAAATTCACACTACAGAGACGAAGATGTTTCACTGGGCTGGTGAAGTTTCGAAAACGGATAAAACGAATATATCCATGGTACTTTTAAAGTCGCTAAGATACACGAAAAAATTACTGAAAATGGCTTGCGCTGGTACGGACATTATGATGAGGCGAGATGTTGACCATATGACTAAAATTATTATGAATATAGAAAAAGATGGAAAAAGAGGCTGTGGACGACCACCAATAACTTGGCTACGAACAATAAAATTGACATGATAGCGAGCAGCTTAACAAAGGTGACAACCCACAACAGTACGATGTGGCGCAGAAGTATTAGGAGCGCTAACCCTAAATAAATTGTGACAATGACCCAAAGAAAAAAGAAGAAAAGACACATGGCGCCAGCTTATGCTTTGATTTCGGCCAACTTTTGATTCCACTTAAAAGCACACCTAAAATATTTAACCAAAGCCTTCTTCATTTTCTCAGAATATTATTAATAGCTTAAAGATTATACAGTCAGCGGGTTGGTAGCATAGCTCAAGATGAGCCCATCGAATGCATGTCGGCCTCATTCTTATGGAAGCTTTTTTGAGCATCCTATGAACCTAGAGTTCAAGGCATTAGGATTCTAGGTTCGTGAGCATTATTTAGCCTTCCACTAGGTAGACTGATGACCTGGTGAAGTCCGCAGGAATCCGTTTGGAACGAGAAGCACAGAACCGGTCCAAGTGGCGGCAGCTGGTAGGGGAGGCCTATATCCAGCAGGCTTTCGGCTGAAATGATGATGATGAGCATCATATATGTGGTCTAAGATAACGTTGCTAATTATTATAACTCAGATATTCACAGTCAACTATGTTTTATTTCAGGCTTTCCGTGTGTCACACAAGCTTGCGAGGTACTTGTGTGAACATATTTAAATGTAATTCAGCTGCACTGACGTATTTATATGTAAGCATTGTTTATTCAAGATTTTATGTATTATGAAAGTCAAATGAACTAGGAAATTTAAACTATTAACATTAGTTTCTGTATAGTTTTAGTTAAGTTGGTTGAGCTGGATGGTGCTGATCCACGCGTCATGTTCGTGAACGGGCGCCGTCGGTTAAGACTGGTCATCTCTTAACTGCCAAGGCTTATTTTTAATCTTATATTTTGAATTGTTTCTTCATTTGTCTTTTTATTACATTGTTCTCACATTTAGAAGCAACAAGAATAATGTATACCCAGGATTTTGTAATAACTTGATTTATAAAAGAGTGTCCATGGAGTTTCTTGCCCGTTCTTCTCCATAGAGATCTACGTTTTGGAATGGGCAACTAGCTTCAACTTTCTGACTAACTGACAGACTATTTAATTTTGACAATTCAATAGTGCCTGTACAAGGTTTAATTGAAATAATTGCTTTGAGTTTGAGTTAGGATTTAATTTTGTTATTTTTAGATTTGGTTAAAGTAAAGTTGTATCTATATTGTTTTTTCATACAATTAACATTTGAATAATGACAGAAGGCTCTAAAAAATGGAAGGCTCTTTTGAGTGTTTGTCAAAGGCCAAGTCTGGGACCCATAGGTCAAAATGGAAAGGATGCCGAATAACATTAACGTTAATGTTTTTTATCATAGATAAAATTGCCATAACTAGTTAACTTTTTACCACTAATTACGCGTCAATATACTATGGACTACTACTATTACTATGGACTTACGTCTGAAATAAAGAATTTGAATTGAATTGAATTGAATATGGTCACACTAAGTAGGTATCAGGGTGCAGCCGGAAGACCGTATTTGAAAAACTATTTTGAATTCTAGGCCGACTTGAATTTATAAATTAATTACATTCTTTAGCAAAGCTTATCTTGACCCTAACAAAGTTAAGTTATTTTATGGACATACGAGTAGGTACCTGTATTGGCTACTTAGGTAAAAGTACATACATCTTTTATGGGGTACTGTGTTAAATGCCTTGTGACATATTGCAATTAAATGAAAGAAAATTTAAAACTCATTTTAAAAGTACCTACACTTTGTAAACAAGGATATTACAAATTAGATGATTATATCCAAGACAAGTATGCTTGGAAACATGCTGGTCCTGCTCCATAGGACAATCTAGAGTCTAGGCAAAATCAAACTGGTTGCTAATTTAATTTACATTTTTAAATTTTTTATAACATTGATTTATACAATCTGTAACTACAGTAACTCACATACTTGTTAAGATTCTAGGAAATCATCTACTTTTACAATATTTGTAAATCATTTGTGAATTTGTAAATATATAATTATGATCTATCACATAATTGATTTAGGTACCTGTCATTGCTTCATTTTTAATTATTTTTATCTTTTGTGGTAGACTAATTTTATTCTAGGTGCATCGTCTTCACAAATTATATTATGTATACAAAACCTTGTAAAACATTTTAAAAGAATAACGGTGGACTTTCTTGCCCATTCTTCCATTTTGGAAGGAGCGACTAGAATCAATTCTATTTTACTGTAATTTTTGACGATCAAAAGTGCCTTTAATGTGCCTATTTGAAATAAATGATTTGGTTTAATATAAGGTTCTTCAAACTACTAACTATGATTATTAATACCTATTATTAAAACATGCATAAAAACTCACCTTCGTTTAGATTAATCTCACACAACACACAACACAAACAGCTAAGAGTTAAACATATGAAGATTATATATTGATAATCCGCCATGTCTTGCGCATACGCCGATCAATAATCATTAAAGAACTCAAAAGCGCTCTAGGTACTTGTCGACTCGTCTATGCCGCGACGTGGCATTAACATTTGTAGATGTAGCCGAAACCTTCCGCAGCACGGCGCAGCAACCTCTGGTACGCTCGAGTCGAAATGACGGTATCAATGAAATGTGAATGTTCATGATATAAAAATAAGATTCAAAATCATTTCCGCTTACGAAAATCCTTTGCCATGCCATGCCGCGCCGTGCCGCCTGGTGAGCGCCGGGCCGAGTTTCGCACACTGTTGGTTTTTGTCTCTCGGCGCTAAACAGTGCTGTGAAACTCCAGTGCACGAAAATCGCGCCCGTAAAAACATGGGCTGTACCGTTTGTCCTTATATGTATACCTTTTGCATCGGTACCTATCATAATGTACACTAGGTCGCACGTCAATGGTAACAAAACCAGTGTAAGCTGGCCTCTTATTCTATTGATACTTCGTAGGAAACGGCAGGCCAGCCCAAGATAAACATGTTATGAGATTGTATGTGACAGGTTATCTAATTTATACCAATAATAAAGCTAAAGAGTTTGTTTGTTTGAATGCGACAATTCTTGAGGAAGGCTATAGGCCTTTAACATCGCGCTAGGACCCTTAGGAGCCGAGACAAACATACAGAAGTCAGAAAGAAAGCTAAGCAAATACGAAGTGATAGCGTGCGCAGGCGATGCGATGCGACGGGGTGGGTCGAGGGAACGAGAAATATCACGCGGACGAAGTCGCGGGCTAGTAGATAGATACAAGTTGTGTGACCGTGTGGTTAAGTCGCGGGCTAGTAGATAGATACAAGTTGTGTGACCGTGTGGTTAAGTCGCGGGCTAGTAGATAGATACAAGTTGTGTGTCCGTGTGGTTAAGTCGCGGGCTAGTAGATAGATACAAGTTGTGTGACCGTGTGGTTAAGTCGCGGGCTAGTAGATAGATACAAGTTGTGTGACCGTGTGGTTAAGTCGCGGGCTAGTAGATAGATACAAGTTGTGTGACCGTGTGGTTAAGTCGCGGGCTAGTAGATAGATACAAGTTGTGTGACCGAGTGGTTAAGTCGCGGGCTAGTAGATAGATACAAGTTGTGTGACCGTGTGGTTAAGTCGCGGGCTAGTAGATAGATACAAGTTGTGTGACCGTGTGGTTAAGTCGCGGGCTAGTAGATAGATACAAGTTGTGTGACCGTGTGGTTAAGTCGCGGGCTAGTAGATAGATACAAGTTGTGTGACCGTGTGGTTAAGATTTTTTTTTAAATTTATTTAATGATATTCAAAATACAGAGGTGTAACATAAATCTAATTCAAATTCAAATTCAAATATTTATTGCTCAACACAGTCAATTTTATACATTTCCAGATGTTAAGTGAATGCGCAGTCCACTGTATTGTACCAATTCAGGCATGCAAAATTCATAGTTATAGTTATACAATTTCATAAAAACCAATTAATCCGATACATAATGTCATAAAATAAAAAAATAAATAAAAAAACAATTTGTACAATGATATAAATTCAAATTAATAAGTAAACAATGTCATAGATTCAAATTAAAAGGTAATGTCAAAGTAGAATGTCAAAATAATTAAGGGAATTTACCAATTTATAATTTTCCATGCATTGTATTATTAAAATTATTATTCAAATTAAGATATTTGCTATTAATCATTCAAATTACATTATTTATACACTTAGATAGAATTAAGCTTAAATAAATAGGATATTTGACATATCTAATTATTATTTATTTAACTTGTCTGTTAGGAATTCACCAATGGAATAGTACGCTTTTTTAATCATAAGGTCTGTTAGCATTCTTTTGAATTTGTTAACGTCATTCTCAAGTCTTATAGTCGTGGGTATCATATTATAAATTTTTGGAGCCATTCCCAGAAAACTTTTTGCATATAATGCTGTTTTGTGAGGCACGGCGTGAATTTTGTCATGGTGACGTTTACTAGTCAGGGTTTCAAATAAATATAGATGTTTTTTAACGAACATTGCTACTTCAAATGCATATAGGGATGGAAAAGTCATTATTCTCAGGTCAATAAAGTGTGGTCTACAACTATCAGTAGCTTTTATTTGGCACACAGCTCTTAAACACTTTTTTTGTGCCTTAAACACTAGCTCCCTATCTGATGAATTTCCCCAGAACATTATGCCATAGCGTAATGTAGAAGACACATAGGCATGATATGCAGTCAGTACGGTTTCGCGGCTTGCTATTTTACTGAGATTATGTAAAGCGTACTGGAACTGATTTAATCTTTTGATTATATGTTCACTATGTTTACTCCATTTCATATTCTCGTCTATATAGAGTCCCAAGAACTTTGTGTGCTTTGTTTCTTCTATCGATTTGTCAGCGTATTTTATATCAAGTTTATCTTGATTTATTCTTTGTTTAAATGACATAACGTAAGTTTTCTCTAAATTTACATTAAGATTGTTATTGTTTAACCATGTTATTAAACTGTTTAGATTTATATTTATATCCATTTCATAACTAAGTGAATCCCTATTTTGTTCTGTGAAAATAATTGTACTATCATCTGCGAACAAGGTCATGGGATGTTTAATAACTCTAGGCATATCGTTTATGTATACCAGGAACAACGGCGGGCCGAGGACGCTACCCTGAGGTACACCAAAGTTCGTTTTTCTTGGTTTTGATTGGTACGTTAGTTCTAATTTTGTCTTCTGGCAGATCTTTGTTATACTCGTTATTTGATACCTAATCTCGCCAAACTTTTACGTTTGATGGCAAGAGGCGCTCTTTTACATAGGAATTCACCACCTTATTACTACATACCTACCTACTACTTATAATTAATCTCATACAATGTTATTTGTCTTCGCGATTCAAATGCCAAAAAATGTAAACACATATAAGTTTAAACACTTTTAAACCCTACACAGTAAAGTTCAGTTTACAATACAACTTCAAACATTTTTATAACTTTTTCAATAGTGCTATTCACTGGTTTAATTTTATACAATGTGATCTGCATTCGCGATTTACCTGGCAAACATGTAAACAAATATGAGTTTCTGATGATATTTAAGACGTAGGTTAATAAATTTAATTTTGACCTTGTAGAATTGCATACTTGTAAAACCAGATGATGTTGGGGTCTCGATCATGTCTGTAGGTAATTTAGAACGATGCGCATTCCGGTTTGAAGACACACTTTCAAGCTTTATCTCAAAGTTTGGAACATGTCTTTATGCAGGTATTTTAAGTCATAATAAATAGTCCTCTTGCCAAAATAAATAAATAGTCTTCTTTCATAATAGAAAGACCCAATAACACTTTGCTCGACCTAGGAATCGAACCCTGGACCCACGTTTCACCACGTTTTTGCATTTAAGTACTAACATTTATTCACAAACCTATTGCGAAGGTAGTTTTTAGGGTTTCGTGCCCAGAGGGTGCCAACTGAACCCTATTATTAAGACTCCGCTGTTCGTTCGTTTGTCACAGGGCTGTATCTCTTGAACCATAATAGGCAGACACCTGAAAATGAACCTGCGCATGCTCAGGCCGATCCAACCCATACACTACTAGCAGCCCTGCATAATGTCAAAATCACCATAGGATAAGATAATTAATTTGTCCAAAACATGAGTATACACACACATGGCATGCAAGATGTTATTTTACATTAATTAAATCAGCCAAATTTGACAAATTGCTCAAAAACAGTTCAATTAACTAATAGAACAGATTGGCATCGCAATTTAGCATTTTTAACCGACTTCAAAAATGGAGGAGGTTCTCAATTCGTATGTTTACATTATTTTATGTGTGTTCGGGCATAACTCCGTCATAGGTATATAGACGGATTTGCATAACTCTTTTTTTGTTCGAAAGAAGTTTATTCCGAAATGGTCCCATTTAAATTTCGTAAAGATCTGATGTGAAATTCGGAAACAGACTACGGAACTCTTCAATAAACGCCAGCAAATCAACCGCGATTGCTGCTACCGGTGCATTGTTTACGCAATCACACAACATAACATCACGCCGGGCTTGGCACTATGGATAGTGTTGGCGTTTCAATTGCGGATATTCGGGTTCCAAAAATGAAAAATGTATAGCGTGAAAATGAATTTGTTGTTGCCGCCTTCCTAGACATCTCCTCTGCATACGACAACGTTGTTATTCCCGTACTCAGGCAGAAACTGCACCAGCTGAGTCTCCCGGTTAAGATGATCGAATGCATCTGTGCTCTTCTTTTGCCTCGTTCTTCAGTTCTGAGGGTCCAGGGCGAGGATTTCGGTGAAAGGCAGACTTGGAAGAGACTCCCGCAAGGCTCCGTGCTGAGCCCCCTTCTTTATAACTTGTATACAATGGACATTGGCTCCTGCCTAAACAATAGCTGTCACGTCCTCCAATATAAGTAAAATAATGATAATAAAATTTATTGAAAAATATAAGGACTAACGTTAAACAGTTTTTCTTAAATCTATGTCAAGTTATCCTGTGTTTCAAGCGATTGGAGGTAACATTAATTGATTAAATAATCACATACTTATCATATTTATCTTATTGGTATCAAAAGTTAAAAAAAAGTTGTATAAAATTATATAATACGAACAATATTCACTTTAGCACAGTAATAACTTCTCTGTAACTTCATAGGACATAGTTTGAAGAGCCTCCTTAAGGATTTTCTTGCAGTTACTATTATTTAGGGGTAGATGTTTCCTTTATCATTTAGCCTGTTATAGAGTTACAGCTAATACATTTATCTAATTATTACATTACATTTACCAGCATATACGTAGCTTAAATGATAAAAACAATAAAAGAAACCGATAGGAATAATTAAGTATATTCATTAAGCTAACGAGTGGGTATTTTTTATAATTTAATATTCGTGTTGGTAGTTACTTAGCAACAAAGCGCAGAGTCATCGCAGGCTCGCCAAACAAAAGGAGGTTTAAAAAAAAGGAGGTTTATTTCTTACAGTTTATTATTCAAATTTAACAGTCAGTTTATTAATTATGGTAGGCATAACATTATAATATTATGTATAACTTCTTATTGAGTGAGGCCATAGCTTAAGCATTCGTTTCCAAAATCGGAAAAAGGATTGAAGCTTATGTAACCTCAATAAAAATAAACAGGAGACCAGGGGCCCTAAAAAGGCCACTTTGGGAGAATCATAAAAGGAATTCATTATGAATGATATTAAAAGTCGTAAAATGGTCACAATCTGACAATTCATAATATTGTTTGTGTACAATTCGTAACACGCAATTCATCTATTTGACAATTTTGTATGGAGATTCGTAAAATGGTCCACAAAATAGGAATTGCTTTAATGTCAAATAATGGAATCGTAAGAAGTTAGTCAAAAGCAACATTTCACAAATCGGATTGGAGGCTTTGTGAAGAAATAATGTTATAATAGCAGATTTAGCCCTATATGAAAACTTTCTGGAGCACGCGCGGGTTACGACGACCCTTCTAGATCGCCGACAAAATGCATCTCTTCGGAAAATGGACATAGCGTTCGAAATGCCGGATCTCGAATTTGTTGGCATAGACGGCTAAATAAGTGTGTCGCGACCTCATCTATGAGCTGGAGGCGTACACAATGTACCCGCCGCGATGGCATAAGTACCTACTATCCCCAAGGCAAGTAAAAGCATTGTTTTGTGATAAAAGTAAGTAGGGTGTTTTTCAACACTTTTAACTAAGTAGTTCCAGATATCATCTATTATTATAGAGGTTCAGGTACTTACTCAGTACCCCCTCCGTGAAATGCATACAATCTTCTATTCATATTTTAGGTGTACAATAGGTACACCTCTGCCTAACCCTTCAGGGATATATATGTGTGATATTGTTATAGTATCATACTTTACTTCAATTTAATTAAGTAGTATATATAAGAGGACCCTTAGAAGAGTATACCATATTATACCTTTTACTAAAATAAAACAATAGTGATATGAAAAATATTTTATTAAATTTTTAACAATTCTCATCTTAAATTATTAAAAAACTAATACAAACATAATAATTAATTAGGCTTTTTTTCATTCATTTAGGTTTGCGACTCTGATTAGTGTCGATGCTAGCTGCGGAGGGGCACACTGTGTGTTTATGGAATCACCAGACCCACTTGGAACAACTCTGCCAGGCTGAAAAGGAAAATTTGTGGTTTTTAGTAAGTCAAATCATCATCATCATCTGTCTAGCCTTCTCTCAACTATGTACTATGTTGGGGTTTGCTTCCAGTCTAACCGGATGCAGCTGAATACCAGTATTTTACATGGAGCGACTGCCTATCTGAACTCCACAACCCAGTTACTGGGTAATACAATACCACTTGGTAAGACTGGTTGTCAGACTTTAGGGCTTCTGACACCCCGTCATTGTTTAATTTGAGTGCTATTATAATAATAAAACAATTATGTTTCAGGTGACGCAGGCTATCCCTTAAAATCAACATTGAAGACACCACAAGTGGACACAGAGCCCGATACCTTTTTCCCTTTATGCAAAGTTTTTGTGTTATTTAAATGTTATAATACAGTATGTTTTCCTTTTTTATTTCTTTATAATTATATTATATGAATGACTTAATTTTTTTATTGCATACATGTACAAAAAATTCATACTTTACCTATAAGGGACACCAATAAAAAATAGTCTCGTCTGCATCAGCAAGCCTCACAAGGTTCTGCACTATTAATTTACTATATCAGCTGTAGCATGTTGCATCTCCACCTGAGGTAAAACTCTCCGAGCTTCATCTAGTGCAGCCAGAGGGCGACCTAAAAAACGTAATAAAAATACCATATAATCATTATCAATAGTCATCATGTCTTAGTCGCAATATGAATAGCTGTAGGGTTAGAAAAATCCACTCACTGCGGTATCTTGCTTGCCGAGTTCGACGAGGCAGAGGCACTGTTGTAGCATCGGCAGGGCTAGGGTTTGGTGCTGACGCACGAGTCTGGACAAGACATAGGGCTGCAGTGATCTCGAAAAGGAGCTCAAAACCGACAGCGCTTCCACGTTCACTGTAGAAAATCGAGCAGATTGTTCCATTGTATCTCAGACACTAGCTGCACGTCTTTCCATTCCTACAAAAAATTACGTAGGTACATTTGAATACATTTGCACAGCATTTTATTTAAGTAATGATTTAAGTCAAACAATTATACACTTACTTTGTATTAAAAACGATCTTACTCGCACGAAATACTAGTTTTAAACTACACACATTATGATTGTTTATGTTGATGTTTGATTCAGTTTGTGACGTTGCAAAATAGATACGTTTGTTGTCGTTCTGTGCAGGCTCGTGGAGCGTAGTCTCCGCGTCACTAGATGGCGTTAGGGTCGTGGTGTATCATGAACATTTATAGTAAAGTCACAAATCGATAAGATTTATTTAGTCTGTGGAGGAATATTCTGGAGTTCGAACTGACAGATAGGTTTGAAAAGCAAAAGGAGGTTTCCGTTATTTGCGACTCTTTACTCGAGCGAAAAGGCTGATTGAGCAAATTGAGCGGGACTTATTCCTGGTGGAACCTGAACGTTCCCAAATAACCCGATGGGGTTTTGTTAGGAGTGCTTGAAGCTGAATCCTGTGAGTATTCAACCATTTTCTTTGTTCTTGCTGGATAGCCTGTAGCCTAGGTTTTACATGTTGTGTTCTGACACTAGGACGTTGTTACAGGTCTGGCTGTTAAGCTAGCCTTTTAATCTTCCGGTCGGGGCTATGCGCGACTAAGTCGTGAAGCCTTGGAGCAGCCCTGAGATCAGGCGATTGGAAATTGATCCGGGCGCCGGCAACTTTAAGGGTGTCCCTTGTGGTGTGGTCCTCTGTTGACGAGGAAGGCCTTACCTAGCCGAATCCAGGCGAAGAGGGAAGTTCGCCGCTCCAGGTAACGCAAGCGTCACCATTTATGCCCGTAGGCCACGTTCTACGTGTGTTCGCAGGTTTATCCTGCGAGCGACGCTAAGGGCCGGAAAGCCGTCAACTGATAAGGTCTGAGTACGTTAACTGACGGTTTTATTTATACTGAGAGAACATTTAGTTGATCTATAGTGTCATAATTTAATCTATGAGAGAGTTAGGCCTTTTGTAGGAACTAGGTGATAAGACCAGTTGTTATAAAGTATTGTGTCTCGGGTTTGCTTTGCATAATCTTTATTTTCCCTATATGAGCACAATCCAATAGGTTGATACTTGTACGGTTGAGCTAAAGTTATTAAGTGGTTCATCTCACGGACTCGATATAGCGATTCTGAGAATTTGTCATTGTCTCATGCAGGCGTACACTCCGGTACGACCAGGAACGGAGACTGGTTGTATGGGAGTGAATGCCCAGGTGTTTGGGGAAAGATAGTTATTACTTTGGTGGCTCGCCACATTTTTTTAATTATGTACCTTCATTTGTGTATTGTTACAATAAACTTTGTATTGTGTAATTAGGTACTTGTTTAATTGAATCTTCCCCTAACCGATTATATACCTTATAAATTTACTGAAGCGTGGCCAGCGCAGTAGGTAGAGCTGAAGCTCTTTCATCCTGTAAAGGTCGGGTTACAAGTTTGACGTTGAGGCCGGAGAAACGAAGGGTGCGTTCCGAGTTGGGATGTAATCCATTTGAGCGGGCTTAAAAACTAAAGACTAACAACTCGCTCTAAATCGTAGCGATGCGATTAAACTCACCTAAATCGTAAACAATTTAGAAATTAGTGCGGTCGGGACCTTCCAATCGCACTAAATCGGAATCTAACTGTTCTAACTTCAATTACATCTTTCGGTTTCCTACAAATAGTTTACTTAACGCTTAATTCGGAATGCGGCCTAAAAATACGCGTTGCCTGTTTATTGTTTCTAACTTCCCTTTTCAGGGCTTATCTGCGGACTTTTTAACAGTTATGAGTATGTTATAACGTAATAACATTTAAACTGTAGAAATAAAAAATAAAAACTTATTTGATCAATAAAAACTGTAAACCAAACTTTACCGATAAAATTACGGTCTTTATTTTTTTCATGCGGTAATATTTACGCCAAATATGAATCTGTTTGAAATTGAATTCTATAGGATTCAGCTATTATGTGTCACCATTTTACGAAAAATAGAGGAATTGCTACTGATCTACTGGGAATTCAGGAAATTACTCGTTTTTTGAGGAATTGCTTAAAGTGGCCTTTTTAGGCCCCCAGATTATTTTATCACAAAGGTCAAACGGATTAAATGGATTTAATTGGTAGGCTAAAAACTACAAAATTGCACAAAATCATATCGAATGGTTAGTAGGTAATATAAAAAAAACTAAAAATTATGTTTTTGAACTTGAAGTTTTCATAACATTTTAAGTTAATATAATTGTTGGCTTGAGAGGTAATGAGGAGGCTGACATTTTGGCTAAAAGATCTTGTACAGACCGAAGCGAGGTATTTATAATTCCTGACTACTCAGAATATTTTTCACGGCACAAGAGAATATTATGGCAACAAAAGTGGATAGTACATTTTGACATCGGATCTCGAGAAAAAGGAATATGGTACAAAACTATGCAATGTGAGCCTCCTCGGATAGTGGTTTGCCGATGTTAAACTAGGTAGGCAATTACTTAAAATAGCTTTTAGAATACGATCAGGACATGTACCACTAAAAAATTTACCTTTTTAATGAAGAAATCCCTTTCACCTAACTGTATTGTTTGTGATAAACCAGAAGATGTCCAACACCTCCTTACAGATTGTATTCGCAATGATTTTGAAAGGCAACATTTATGTAAAAAATTAAAATTTAATGCATTAGATTTAGGTAAATTTTAATGTATTCTGGCTTACCCTGCAAGCAATAAAGCTAAGCTTATTTATAAATTTATATTTAATAGTATTAAGAAAATTTTCTAAGTAACTTGTTTAAGGAAATGATGGGGCTGACATGACCTGTTAGTGGTTACAAGTCCCTAATAAATAAAGAGAAAAAAAAAAGTTAATATATATAAATTAATAATAACACGTAAGTAATAAGTTATACGCACATAACCTGGGGGCCTAAAAAGGCCACTTTGGAGAATCATAAAAGGAATTATAAAATGGCGAAGACAGTCCGTGTTTTTCTTTTTTTTCGCTGCACTACGTAGATACATTCAAAGAGATTGGGATTGGATTTGGATTGGATTGATTGGTATTTTAGCATAGACAAAAAAAAATAACTGAAAAATGCTTCACCAATGGGATTTGATACGATTAACTTAACAGTTAACTGTCCATTCTGTTATCCTTTTATGATTCTGCCAAAGTGGCCCTTTTAGGCCCCCTGGTCTCCAGTTATAATAAGTACTAAGTAAAATAATATTAAATAGGAATAATTATTTATTAATAGCTCGTAGCTCCGTGACCACTTGTGTGTCGCCTATTATTTCGACGCCACTATCATAAACGTCCGTGTTCCCTGCACTTTAAAGTTTTTTCATTTGTAAATATGACATTATTCGATCCAAAGCGAAATGTAATCTTGCCCTTTTATGGTTTTCCGTGAGCAAGGGTTTCACAGCATGCCTCGGAAAATGCAGCCCTTCACTATGAACACTTGTGTCAAATAAACCAGCATAGTGGTTCGTCGGCAGAAATCCATTTTCTTCATACTCCATTATCATGGTTTGTGATCGTAATTACGGAATACCACAAGGTAGTATTTTGGGTCCTACTTTATTCCTAGTATATATATAAATGACCTGTGCAGCTTAACACTCCAAAATGGTGTCATGATGTCTTATGCAGATGACACAGCTCTATTATTTTCAGACATCTCGAGATGAGGTGTATAAACAAGCCAAGAACGGTTTTAATATAGTGTCTAATTGGCTATATGAAAACCTCCTAACACTAAATGCAGAGAAAACCAAACACATTTTATTTACTTTGAGAAATACTAACCTGCCAACTACTAACATAAACATTTATGTGCATAAGTGCGGCAAGTATGCTGAAAATGCATGTAATTGTCCTACTTTAGCAAAAACCGATCATATGAAATATCTTGGTGTAACGATTGACACAAATCTGAATTTCCGTAAACACATTGATTTGATATGCTCTCGAATGCGTAAATTTATATACATTTTCAAGAATTTACGATATATATCGGACTATAAATTAATTAGAAAGGTCTATTTAGCTTTGTGTCAATCCATTCTCACTTATTGTATAACTTCATGGGGTGGGGCTGCTAAATCAATCCTACTGCCATTAGAACTTGCGCAGAGAGCTATCCTTAAGGTAGCCACTTTTCGCCCCTTTATATTTCCCACACAAGAGCTTTACACGGCATGTAAGGTTTTAACTGTGCGTCAACTATTTATATTGAATATAGTACTGCATCAGCCTAGCAAACTTTCTTATGTTCCAATACCTATAGATAAGAGAAGAAAAGACTTAGTTTGCATAAAGCCTCAAACTAGACGTACTTTTATAATTTTTTTTTTTTAGGTTCGTTCTTGTATAATAAAATTAATAAGTCTCTAAGTATATACATATATAGTGTAAATTGCTGAAAATGCAGTAAAATGTTGAGTGAATATTTAGCGACATTTAATTACTCAGTCACTGAAAAATTGCTAGAAGTAATGCAATAAGCTTATTAATGTTAATTCAATTTTTATTTTAAAATATAATTATTATGTATCAATGCTTGCTCTATGTTTAATAAAATAATAGTCCACTAAAGCATTCAGCACTGTTAAGTGATGGCCTGAAACACAGATTTGAATAAACCTGCATTAGGCAGGTTGCTATTGAATTCAGTAGGCTTTTATCCATTATATATAAGTTATACACTAGATTTATTTTAGGCTTAGTTTAATATTTTCCTCATAATATTAATATGTAACTATTTGATGATGTAACTTCTGTGTAATTTATACTAATGTGAACTAATGAATCAAATTATTCTATTCTGTTCTATATATCCGGAAGAATATCATATACTTATCTATATTTGTTTACTGTAGTCGATCATTTATTTTTATTGTTTCTAAAACTTGCGTTTTTTGTGTTTTGGTCTTCTAAGCCCCTTAACGTTCAAAGTTGATCAAATGGTGACGTAATCATCAACTATAAACGCTAATATGCGCCAATATCTAGGAAACGTGCAGTTTACGGAGTTTGCTCGTATTATGTTTGCTCGTATTATGTTTGCTCGTATTATGTTTGCTCGTATTATGTTTGGTCGTATTATGTTTTCTGTTTGCATTGTTGTCAGCTATCGATTTATACAGGATGAAATTGAAACGTTGCGCCAAATTAAAATATCTAATTCAACGTGATATAAAATTTAGAGCATGTCATTATGTAAAGGGAGAGGCACGGGGGTACCACACCGACTTCCAAACTCCTAGCTGTTACTGAGAAATTCGTAATGGAAAAACCCAATAACACTTTGCCCGACCTGGGATTTGAACCCAGGATCCCCAACGCTCAGCAGTCACCCTTGCAACCACGAGACCAACGGAGCCCACTAAGTAATAATATTCTAAAAGAGGCTTGGGTGACAAACAAAAAACACAAAATTTAAAGCCTTCGATTTTATTAAACGTTTACCCAAGTGTGCATCACTTAGACCGCGTCCTAACCAAAAGCATTAATCGTCGCGCGAGCATGCAATCATTATCCATACTAATATTATAAATTCGAAAGTAACTCTCAGGCATCCTGGGAAAGGACATAATATGCTACTTATTGTCTCGGTAGAATGTTCCCGTGGAACAATTTCCTACATACATGAGGCATATGTCCAGCAGTGGAAGTCTTTCGGCTGAAATGAAGACGCAGGTGAATCCACGGGCGCAAGCAAGTAGGTATGTATACAAGTTGAATTTTTCAAGTGGGCGTGGATGGCCAAATCCGAAACTATGAAGAATAGCGAAAAGTACTTAAAGGAGTCGCGGGCTCGATTTTGATAAAAAGTAAAACTGCATCATTGGATTTTCGAAAAATCTATATTTCTAACCAGGAATGGGACCTGTTGATTTTGAAAAAAAAAAAAACGCACTGTGTTATTTACACCATTCGATAGTGTCGCTAATAAGGATCGAATTCTGGGAGGTAATGACATACGGCTTTCAGATAGGAGTTTCGGACACGGGGTCATTTAATGCTTCATCCATTTTTCTTAACTTAACCATTTATCTAGCCACATATTGTCTTTTTTCCTTTTTGCTTCAGTCTCTTCAGGCCACACGACGCTCTCGATCCAGGGCACGTAGTACGACACCCTGGTGTACATGCCGGCTGAGCCGAGGATGCCGCAGTCCTTGCCGTATGACGTCACACCAACTATGGTGTACTGGCATTTGAACTGATTAGTTTGTAATGGTCCACCGCTGTCACCCTGAGGAAAGACAATTTGAATCAATAGAGCCTTTAAATAAAAGAAGACCAGTATCATTATTGTTACGCAATTAGGGTGCCGATCATAATACACGCACGCCAGTTGCGAGTACCTACTACGCACAGGACCTTTCTGATGAACATCACTAGTCAGTTTATGTTCTAACTTTAATCAAAGTTAAGTATAAAAAAAGTACCAACACAAAGTTAAACTTCTGTGCAAATGTTATTTTTACCTCACAGGTGTCGATAATTTTACCATCATGACTGCCAAAACACATCTGTTTTTCATGGTCATATCCATTTTTCAAATGTCTATGTGGCTGATATATTGTCGAGCATTTTGTTTCATTGTACTCGCTTAGATAAACCTGAAAAGATGAATTGAGATTTACTGGGGATTTCTAAAACAAAACTCAAATTAAATGTTCCAATGCAATCACTGAAATCAATTGTTTAGCAAACGGACTTGAATTGTGCGTGTAATCAACATCAAAACTCTCATTCTTTGATAGTTGTAATGAAAAGAAAATAAAACGTCAATTGGCCCTGTTATAACGGCAAACTGACGAAGGTGTCAATTTGCTTAACAAATAATTTATCTGATTGCACAGACGCCAGCACATCAAGCTACCCAAAACTGTAAAATTTTCCCTATCAACTTTGAACCATATTTTAGTTTTTTTTCTTTAGCGAAAAAGTTGAAAATCTGTTAAAGGAATTTGACAGATTGTAGTAGCTTGATGTGCTGGCGTACCTACCAAATCATAGAATATTCTTATCATTGATTACCTGATGAACTGCAGTTACTGAAGTTTTTTTTACATGTTCTAACCCACAAATATGAATAAATTTTTATGTAGGTACCCAAGTTACACGTTATACTAGAGACTAATACTATAATATCGTTTTTAAGTCTGGACTTACAACTTGCAATACGTTGGCCAGAGATTGCTTGTGACCTAGACGGCCCCAGCCGGACGCCTCAGCCGTATACTTCCCATTAGTTCCTCCGACATCCAAGCAGGCAGGTAAAAGGTCTCTACCAAAATTGATCCTGGAATTATCGTAATTTATTAGCTTATTATCCAGGGATTGCCACCGTGCATGACCTTTATCGAGCTCTGCCCTTGAACATTACCTTATCTTTTTTTTTTTATTGTTTGAAGAGTAACAACAATCAACACTCTTTACAAGTTATTGCATTATCATGTTATAAAATTTAACCATTAAGCCAGCCAATCCTTTAAATATTACGGCATAATATTATTCTGGAAACAAATTGGAAAGAGTATTGCTTATAACAGTAATGAACCCAAAATAGTTCCTTGTGGAACACCAACACTAACGGTTCGAATAAGTTAGTCTGGCTATACGTATACTACGTTTAACGTTAGTGTTTTACAATCACCCAAATCCTCACAATAACTGTATTGTTCTTCTTTATTAAAATTATCCTAATAATATAATAATATACTGCATTAAATGCTTTGTCCATGTCTTAATTAGGATGCCAATCTGTTGCATTTCAGTAGAAGTGTTTTTGAGCAATTGGTTATACTTGATGAAATACCTTGTTGTTATTACCTTGTTACTAATCTACGGTTACTCACTCAGTTTCTGTCTCCAACAGCGCAATATCATGATATTTGGAGGGAGGCTTGTACTCAGGGTGAATTATGATCCTCTTAATGTTATGTATCTTCCAGTATTCCTTCGGATCGGTTCGTTTCAGCAGCCCAAGAGCAGCAAATGATATGTTACCACTAAAAAAAGAAAAACTTTTTGGATACAACTGTGTAGTTGTCACTCTACTCGTAGATCATTCACCTCACTGCTACTAAAATCTAAATTGCAACATATAAAGGAAAATAGTTAATAGGTACCGTCGCTTTTCAATCAACCACAATGATGCTGGTCTGTCATAATCTGCCTATAATGTTCCCACTGCTGGGACACAGGCCTCCTTTCTGTTAGCGGGAGTGGGCCGTAATCTACCACGCGGTCCCAATGATGGTTAGTGAATGTCAATGTCTTAAAATTTTCGGTAGTAGGAAATGCATTTCTAGTCTGTGTACTTCGATAAATAAATTCTTTACAAATGAGGTGAACTTACAGCGCGCGAGTTGACGTGCAGTGTCCTGCTGTGAGTATGAATCTCTCGCTGATCACAGAGCCTCCACACAGCCACTGTGCAGAGTCCACGGTGTCTCCATAACCGATTAATGCCTAAAGCATAGGGTAGTCTAACATTAACATACTCTTACTATCATTGAAAAAGTGCAAAACTAATTGTGATCATGTTTTCACCAAAAGCGAGATTAGCGGACTGTTCTTTCATGTTAGAAATAAGAGTCTCTTCTTTGTTCATTTATTTGACGCGCAGCAAGACAAGTGGTGCTGCCCCATTTTGTTGCGAAGTCGGAAAAGGAAAAAATCACAGAAAATGTCAGATAAGAGTGACACTGGCTGGTGACAGTCACTCTAGCAGAGCGTCACAACCACAGGTTGCAACGATGGTGGCTGTAACATAACAGACGTAAAACCAGTCAAGAAATGTGGCTTTATTTAACTAAAAGAAATACAATAAATAGAATATTAATGACAAGGATATTGATAGGTAGCGCTATGACAACCGTATGACCAGAGTCGTCACTGTCATCATAAATACTACATTCAATGAGGTTGCATATTGTTGGATACTAGGTCTGATTTTGGTGTGTCACAATAAAAGACAACATTATTGGGTAAGTTATATGAAAAGCAATGGCTGCCGGGAACAGGAAGTTAGTTATTAGACGTCAAGCGAATGATCAAAAACTTAAGTTAAAAGAAACTGAAAAGCTAAAAACAAGCCCATTTTAAATTAAATAAAAGTTGGAAGCAGGCGGGACCCACAACATTTTTATTGTATTTTCAAATTCAAATGGGTCCCGCCTGCTTCCAACTTTTATTTAATTTAAAATGGGCTTGTTTTTAGCTTTTCAGTTTCTTTTAACTTAAGTTTTTTACCGCAGTCGGGTTTTTAGATTTTTTTAAATATTTTTTTTTTATTTACAGCTTTTTAGTTTACAAAGAAAGATTTCGCAGACGATTTAGTTCTTGGTAGGTGTTTTTTTGCGATTTGTCACTTCGAATTGCTTTTAAGTATATATGTTGTATATATTTTTGTAATCACCTTTTAAGACCCTTTATTTTGATACCCCACTCGATAGGTTTTGAAAAAAAATATTAAAAAAAATATTTAATATGGCGTCCAGTAGTCGCCATATTGAATTTTCACTAACGTCATGTCTTTAGTGACACTCGCCGGACTAAGAGGAATTGATTAACGTGGGAATCATAAAAATCGGCCCAGGCGTTTGGTCTGTATAGTGCTTCAAAGGAACATACAAACATACATACATAGGCTGATGAACACATTACCACTCCTTTGCGTCGCGCAGTCGGGTAAAAATAGGGATGTCCCGACATCCTATGTAAGATAGTGATGGGACTTGTGGCGTTCTAACACTCCTCCTCACGAGTTCTTCACTCATGAGAGTCCAAGGCAGCTTCGCAGCCGCTGGAGCCTGGGTCCGGGGATACCCTTCGTCAGTATGTCAGCCTCCATGTCCTGGGTTGGTTTATAGAGAATGCTGACTTCCCCTCGTTGAACACACTCCCTTATGAAGTGCTGCTTTATTTCAATGTGTTTTGACTTTCCACTGATGATGGGGTTGTTGGAATGTCGCTGAGCAGATTGATTGTCACTGAAAATTACTATATTGTTTATATTAGTGCCTAAATCACTAAATAACAATTTTAAATGGATAGCCTCTTTTGCAGCTTCTGTTAGGGCTATATATTCGGCTTCTGCTGTTGATAGAGCAACGCATCTTTGCTTCTTTGATTCCCAGCTGATGCAACTATTTGCATATTTGAAGCAATATCCAGAGAAAGACTTTCTGTCTATTTTACAACCGGCCCAGTCTGCATCAGCCATTCCATATACATTTTTATTTGATTTTGTATAGCATATACCAACATCTATGGTACCTTTGAGATACCGCAAGTCGCTCAGGTAGGAGGGCGGCTTTTTGGTCCTGTTTGATCTCCGTGGGAGATCTTTGGTCTGGCGTATCGGAGAAGGTGACGAGCTACGTAGATCCTGTGAACGTTGCGGCGATGATAGCGTTGGAGTGACGGTTTCGGGTGGAGCTGTAGCGCTGTCTTCCATCTCTTCAGAAGCTGTTTCAAAGCTATCATCTTCACTGTAGTCCACGATATTTGGGAACGGT
Source organism: Mesoligia furuncula (assembly GCA_916614155.1). NCBI lineage: Eukaryota > Metazoa > Arthropoda > Insecta > Lepidoptera > Noctuidae > Mesoligia > Mesoligia furuncula. Next base: position 1,637,722 of record OU744816.1, on the reverse strand, counting down.
GCCAATTGACGGTTCGATACTGTTGATGTTTCCCCATTGTCACGTCGAATAAGAGAATAGTGAGGATTAATTTTAAGGAGTTCAGCTTCTTCGACTAGAGGGTCTGTTTTAGATTGTCGGACATTCTTCTTAATCAATATCGGGCCTGGTGACAGCCAGGATGGCAGTGAGTCTCCATTCGGGGATCTTCTAGGGTATGTGAAAAGTTTTTCATGTGGGATGGCGTTAGTAGCTGTACATAAAAGAGAACGTACACAATGCAATGCATCTTTCAGTACCACTTCCCAGTTTTCCACTGACAGTCCCTTTGACCGGAGGCTGAGTTGGATAGTTCGCCAGAGAGTCCCGTTTAGACGTTCCACTTGTCCATTACCCTGAGGGTTATAAGGTGTCGTTCTAGATGAGGCTATGTTTGATTTTCTTAGGAATGACTTGAATTCTTCGGACATAAACAATGAGCCTCTATCACTATGAACATAGAGAGGCTGACCAAAAGTAAGGAAGAGATCTTTCAAGCAGTGGATGACAGTGGTAGATGTCATATCTTTACACGGATATGCAAATGAAAATCTGCTGTACTCGTCAATTATCGTTAATATGTATTTGTTAGAGGTGTTAGATGGCAGTGGCTCCTTGAAGTCTATGTTGATACGATCGAGAGGGGCCGTAGCTTTGATCAAGTGACCTTTGACTTTGAGGAACCTTGGTTTTATCTAAGCGCAGGTCGGGCACGAGGCAGTCATTTGCTTAACGTCGTTTGCTGAATAGGGCAAGTTTTTGGACCTCACCCAGTGATACATTCTAGTCACGCCCGGGTGACAGAGTGCGTTATGGAGTTCTTTTAGCTTACTGATATTCATATAGGCACATACGCGGGATAGAGCGTCCGCAGCTGCATTTTCGGAGCCTGGTCTATAAACAATATCATATTTGAAACAAGACAACTCTAATCGCCAACGTAAGATTTTCTCATTCTTGATTTCACTGTTATGATTCTGATTAAACATGAAGGCTACCGATTGTTGATCCGTAATTAAAAGAAAATGTTTACCAATTAAGTAGTGTTTCCATTTCTTTAAACTTTCCACTATAGCGCAAGCTTCTTTTTCGATTGAGGATTGCTTGCATTCAGAGTTTGACAAAGTTCGTGAAAAAAATGCTACTGGACGTCCTCGTTGAGTAAGTGTAGCCGCTAGAGCGAATTCTGAAGCGTCAGTCTCAACTGTGAAAATATCGTCGTCATTAATGGCTACTAGAGCCGCCGCCTTGATATCCTGTTTGAGTTCTTCAAAACATTTGAGAGCATCGTGCGATAACGGAAAGCTGACGCAGGTGAGGGGTTTTATCTTTTCTGAAAAACGCCCAATCCATTTTTCATAGTGCGCGAACATTCCTAGCACTTGTTTCTGTTCACTCGCTTTAGTTGGTGCGGGGAGGTCTAGCAGAGGCTTTAGCCTTTCGGAATCAGGTCGGATAGTATGATTTTCTACAGTAAAGCCAAGCAGATTGATTTTAGTTTGATTGAAAATGCTTTTTTGTTCATTGAGAGTTAAATTAAACTTCTTAGCGGCGTCCATAAATCGTTTTAGATTGCGCTCGTGATCCTTATCATCCTTGCCGCAAATAGTTATGTCATCTAAGTATGCGTACGTCCCATCTAATTTTTCTTCTGATATTATAAAGTCTAGAGTCCGCTGGAAGGCAGCTACGCCATTAGTCACTCCGAACGGGATGCGTGTGAATTGATAAAGTTTGCCGTTCGCTTCAAACGCCGTGTATTTCTTCTCATTTTCCAGGATTTGGACTTGATGATACGCAGATTTCAAGTCTATCTGACTAAAGACTTTACATTTTGCTACGTTGTTCACAACCTGTTCGATATTTGGCAAGGGGAAGGCATCTAGATTAGTAAATTTATTTATTGTCATTGAATAATCGATCACGAGCCGTTTACGATGGTGATAGGGATTGTCGCACTCCTAAGCAACAGAGATAGCCCCGCTGCAAAACTGGTTATTGCTCGAGGTGCCAAGTTCTTCAGTCCACACAGAGTTTATGTTATACCCGGATCTGCAAACGCTAGCAAAATGGCTTTTCTTAGAACACTTTTTACAGGTAGCTTTGTTAGCTGGGCACCTTATTCTAGGATGAACATTTCCACCGTAGAAGAAACAGCGCTTGGCTGATTGTGTGGTGGAGGATGGTGCGACCGAAGCAGTCTGAGGCATTCGAGACGATGAAGCTACCGCCAGATTGTCCGATTCCTTGACTCGGGAGATTTCAGGTACAGCATTTAGATGCGGAGAGTTAGTACTGATCGTCTTTGCATCTTTCTCAGCAGTTTCCAAGGTAATGGCTTGATTAAGAGCATCGGTAAGAGTGAGCGTAGGATTCTCAAGAAGTCGCTCTCGGATTTTTTGTGAGAGTAGACCGGAGATAAGAGCACTACGAATTGCTTGTTCTTCATGTTCCGTCTCGGTGACAGCTTCAAATTTGCAATCTTTAGCAGTCAGTCGAAGAGCTCTAACATATTCGGAGATAGTCTCGTCCGCTCTTTGTTTTCGAGTGAATAGGACATGTCGAGCTAGCACCGTGTTTTTTGGTTTGACATAGATGTCTTCTAGAACTTTCATAGATGCTTTATAAGTCGTGCAGGACTTGATATGTTTGTAGATAGAAGCGGATAAATGGTTAACTAACAGCTTACACTTGAGAGAATCCGATATGTCTTCAGTAATCTCTTCAGCGAGAAAGCTTTCGAAGGTCGCTTTCCAATGCAGCCATTTTGCATCGGCATCCGCGACAGGGCGTCAAACTTGTCGGGTCGGAGATACCTTGACAATGATGATTTGTATATCTTTTCATCAGACATTTTTTAGTTAAATAAATTGTAACATAATAGACGTAAAACCAATCAAGAAATGTGGCTTTATTTAACTAAGGGCTGATTTTTCCATCGCCAGGTAACTTTTATTCGAGGAATAAATTTGACATTTGACAGTTTTTGTATGAAGTAACTGTCAAAATTTCAAAATTATTCCACGAATAAAGTTATCAGACTATTGAAAAATCAGCCCTAAAAGAATTACATTAAGGGCTGATTTTTCAATCGACAGATAATTTTTATTCGTGGAATAAAATTGTCGTCTGACAGTCTTTGTACGGAAAAACTGTCAAAAATTCAAAATTATTCCTCCGATAAAATTATCTGGCGTTGGAAAAATCAGCCCTAAATAGAATATTAATGACAAGGATATTGATAGGTAGCGCTATGACAACCGTATGACCAGAGTCGTCACTGTTATCATAAATACTACATTCAATGAGGTTGCATATCACCTCAGTGGCACAAGAGTACTTCTTGATAGACGGAGAGATGGTTGCGTGGCGGCTGTCTTCTGATAAAACAACATCCACGACGAACTGCTATATTCTGGCACAAAGCTGTTGAACCATTAATAAGATGAACACTTCTGGTAAAGGCTATCCTGGGCCGCTATTCATACCTATATATACTATACTTACTATATAATATTACTAGCTTCTGCCCGCGACTTCGTCCGCGTGAAATTTCACTCCACCCCTAAGAGGGTGAATGGGGGGACCATTCACCCTCTTAGGGGTGGAGTTTCGAAAAACCCTTCCTTAGTAGATACCTACTCTTCACAAAGAACACACACTTCAAATTTCATGTCTCTAGGACCAGTGGTTTAGACTGTGCGTTGATATATCAGTCAGTCAGTCAGTCAGGACTTTGAATTTCATATGTGTAGATAAATTCTAAAGTAACTGTGTCTGTCTGTCTGTATGTTACCTTTTCAATGCCAAAACCACTGAACGGATTTCGATAAAATTTGGCAGAGAGGTAGATTGCATCCCGGGGAACGACATGGGATAGCTTTTATCGATATACCTCGCGGGTGAAGCCGCGGGCGGAAACTAGTATTTTATATTTGACGTACCACATGAGGAAATTCCCATCTTTGTGCGTCTCGCCCACCTACGGCCAGGGCAATCATGGTCTTGTATAGATGGCATTTCATGTTTTCTTTCCAAATCTTTGTGATTTTGATATTGCCGTTACCACGGCAGGGGTACGGGAGGCGTTCAAAGTGTTCCAAACATTCTGTAAGCATTATTATTTATATATTATGCACAATTTAATTTAAATTGATATTTGACATTGTATGAAATTTTAATTTGCATGAATTGTTGGAATCAGAAATAATTGAAATTTTACTTATATTCTTTATATATTTTTTGCTAAATGTTACACTATAATCGTTTTACATTACTGGGGAACTTTAAAAACATTACTGGCAGTTTTTTTAAACTAACCAAAACGTGAAATTATTATAAACTAACTCGAGAAGCTACTTGGCATATATTCTCATAGAAAATCCCATAGAAATAGGTTTAGTTCCTTCACAAATTCGCCTTTAGGTCTTGGGCCACATTGACTGCCGCTGAGTGTAATTTAAGTGAAATGTGATTTAACGAGAGGTACTTATTACCCAAATCCAGTGGGTTCCCATGACCTCCACTTGTTGTTTTGTTCGATGTTTGACGGATGAGCGCATAAATCCACCAGGTAACACACGATTATTTTCAGGTAAGTGCCCTTGGAGTCTTTGTCACAGGTGGTCATAATTGTGTAACAATCTAAGTGTATATTTTAAATTTCAAATAAAAACTTATAATCATATTGTTGGAGTTGTTAATATTTTAAAGGTTTTCGTTAGAGTTGAAGCCTAGAGTTTCAATGCTTTAGAACTTAAATCAAATTAAGTTAAAAGTCATTTATTGAAACTGGGCTAAGAATCAGCACTTTTTGAACTTCATCACCACTGTGCTGGGAAGAAATTTCGCAACAAAATTCCGTGCACAAATAAAACAAGTGATCTCACGAAGCTTACGACTCACCTCTCTTGTTATACGATATCACACTTTGCAGACAAAATTTATCGATGGTTCCTAAGAGATCGACCACTATTATCTCCTTGTCAATTAAAGCATAGGTACTTACTGCGCGAGGCAACTGATCCATCGTTTTTTCCAAGGCGTCCTGCGGTTATTACGGCGTAATCACGGAACCTGAAATGACAACAAAGAGATGAACTTCCTTGCAGAAGTAGCTGTAGGGCTTCTTTTTAAAAGGTTCTTCCCGGAGAGACAGGACTTCCTAGTAGGTTTCCCTGTTCTATACTCCATAGGCTATGGTTGAGTACATAACAGCCGGTTTAGTCTAGCCATGTGGGTTTAAAGAGGTATATGTAGAAACTAACCAGAAAATTAAGTGGAAAAACCCAGTACCTAACATTGTCCCCTGATTCTGAGACCAAACCCAGAACTCAACCGCCTGTGACCACTTAACCAACTATGTGGGAAGTGAATATACAAGGCGAATAGACTTATCAACCCAACAAATGAGTATTCCTACAAGTGTAATCAATGACTCCTCATGATGGTAAAACAATAAACAGCAAACATCTTATTGTGTGTTCTGGTATGTTGTTCTGTGGTGGTGATAATGAACCGCCTCGTTAGTCAAGTGGTCGTAAGTAGTTGCACTTACGATCACTTGGCTACCGAGGCTGGGGTTTTGGTTTCGAGCCCCGGGTCGGGAAAAATGTTATTGGGTTAATGAATTTCTCAGTTGGCAGCCCGGAGTCAAGAAGTTGGTGGAGCGTTACCCCCGTGCCTCGTGAACGTAAAGCCCTTGGTCATGCGCCTGATCTCTTCCCGGTTGTATTGGATTGCTGTCCGATGATTCCGAGCGTAGAAGATGAATACTTACGATTCTTTCTGGGTGATGTTACAATCGGTGCAGCAGACAACTGGCTCATTGTTTTTATAGGAACAGATGTCTGGTAGCTCTGGAAGGTCATAATGCTTGATATCGAATCCTGCATTAGCCTGCAAAAGAACAATAATTCGAAATCAAAAGACAAACAGGAATTAAGGTCCCAGTTGTTTCTGTTTAAAGTTTATAATTGATACTCATAAGGCATTACTTTACATTACCTAAAGCGCGCGGTCTTTGTCGGACTGCATAGAAAAGAAAGAGAAGCCGATGACGCAATGCTGGTAATTTATTGCAAAATATGAAGCAATTATTATCTATTTACAATAATCTATTATTGGGACTTAAAATTAAAACACTAGTGCTTTAGTATGTTGCTTGCAGAATAATCTGACAAAAAATCATAATGATTATATGTATATTAGTATGGTTTTTATTTTAAAAATTATTTTTAGAGGTATCTTCATAATTTTTAGGGTTCCGTACCAAAGTGTTAAAACGGAACCCATAAGGTGAAGATAAGACATTTATTTGTAGAAACATGAGTATACATACAAGGCATGCAGTTTGTTCATAAACAAAAAAGATCCGTCAATTTTAACATCGTCCTAATATACCGTTTTTGGGCTTTGAAAGGTATATCCTTGTCAGTCGAATTGCCCCAAAGGATAATTCCATACCTTAGGTGCGATGAAACTAGGCCGTGGTATGCTGTTAGCAATGCGTCAGTGTTAAGCACAGGAACTAATTTGTGTAAGAAGAGTTGCTAATTTTTTTGCTTAAAATTTCAACGTGTTCTTTCCAATTTAACTTTTTGGCAATGGTTACACCGAGGAATTTAGCAGTGTTGACTTCTTTAATATTTTTGTCATTATATTGGACCTTAAGATCGGAAAAAGTTGGTAAGTGTTGACTGAAATCCATAACATTCGTTTTATTGAGGTTTATCCTTAAATTATTATTATCCAAATATTTTATTATTGATGTAAGAGAATTATTAATGTCACTTTTATATTTGTCTTTAGTATCGCATTGAATTATTTTTTTTAGGTAGGTCATTTATATACAATATGAATAGTGGAGGGCCCAACACACTGCCTTGATGAACTCCATATTTAATTACAAGTTCATGTGATTGGAATATTTCTTCACGTTTAGTTTAAGTATTTATTGAGGATATTTCAGTGAGTTGCTTTCGGTTGTCTAAATATGATTTAAATAGTTTTACAACGTTGCCTCTAACACCGTATGCCTCCATTTTATCCAAGACAATCTCACGCCTAACGTAATCGCACGCTTGGGTCATGCCGCAAGAGATTAAAACCGAAGACGATCTAGGAGGGGATCGAGGCGGGGGGGGTGGAGAGGGGGTTCAGGGGATCAGAACGGAATAATTCGCAAAAAAATATTGTGCAAATAGGGTTGGTCTTATCAACATTTAGCATAACTCTATACAAAAAATCATAAAATGCCATATTAATAGTCTGATTTTCTCTAAACCCTTTTTGCTCGTTCGATAATAGATTATTTTTTTCCAAATATTTGCTTAATTCTTAGGTCCTGTAAGCCCCTTAAGACTTTTAAAGCACTTGGATATAAAAACTAAGTATTTCTTAAAAAGTATTTAACGTAAAAGCTCCTATTAACGAACCCCTAAAATGTGTACTCTATTAACGATCTAATTTTTAAATCACTCATATTAGGGTAAAATGTGTGTCCCCCCCCCCCTCCCCCCTCTAACTTCTAAAATAAGAGAATGATAAAACTAAACTATTACATGTACATTACCATGTAAACTACCACCGAAAATTGGTTTGAACGAGATCTAGTAAGTAGTTTTTTTAATCGTAACCCGCAATTTACAATTCATTCAATCAACTCCAAAATAAAAAATAAAAATTAATTTCATAAACATAAACCTTATGCAAAAACCCGGATGTTACGGAACCCTCGGTGCGCGAGTCCGACTCGCTCTTGCCCGGTTTTTTTTATTGGTTTTTGTGTTATAAAATCATGTTTTAATTTAAGGCGGTAATAGAATCCAAATTTCAAAACTTGATTCTAATAACGACCCATGGCGTTATTAAATTTTGAGAACATTTAGTATTTTAAAATAATATCTATTATAAACTACCTCATTTGATTTTATTTTTTTCTTGTTCAATTCTTAAAATTATTTTACTTCGTTAGATCTATTAATGACAAAGCTATTTCTTAAAGTTTTTGTGTAAAACTCGATTCAATGTTAGACAATATCCCTATTATTATAATGATATTATACTGTAAATAACCTTTATTAACTGAATTAAAGACTAACTGACATTATATAGCAATAATATAGCAATGAGATCGAATTTAACAGTATTCCATAAAGCGGATATTTTATCTGTTTATTATTAATTTTATTGGTCGCTAATAGAATATTGTAATCTTCATACTTGATTCTATTACCGACTCACAGCTGTGACGATATTTTTGGTAATATTACAGTACACAAAAACAAAATGTATATATTTTTGAACAAATTGGCTTATTTCTTGCATACGTGACGTTTTAAGAGGTTTTGTCACAGGACATATTATCAATGTAAAATACCTACCTAATATTTGCGATTGTATTACAGATAAAATATTTTTGTTACTGATTTATAATATCTAATTAGTATGTAGGTAATTAAAAAGTAAGCATTTAATTATTTGAAGACTGTTTTCTGAGACTGATTATATTTTTTATTAATTAAAATAACAAAAAATAAGTGCTCTAAGCGTTGCAATAAATAATTATGTTCATATTGTAATAATGTTGATCTCATGACTATTGTTATTATATAATAAATAAGTACCTTAAAAACGATTTTTTATTTTTAATAGTAGGTATAGAAGAAGTGACAACTTCGTAGCGGTCGGTAAAAGAAGTAGAAAAATCGGTAATAGAATCTTGCCCGCTCCTATGGGTCGGTAATAGAATCGACTGCTGTTTTGGATTAAATAATTATTTAGTAACTATTGTGTTATTGAATATTGAATTTGAGTACTGAATTGCAAAGAATACTTCGTTGAGATTAATTATAAATTATAACATCTTTCCTAACATAACAGCTTATATCTATTTTTTTAAAGTGAATCCGAAGACAGCTAAAACTAACGGTAATAGGAGCATTTACGTTACAAAATGCACGTTTGCGTGCGCTTTTAGAAAACATTTACGAAACTCTAAACCCTGTGAGAGTCAAGCAGGGAACAAAGAAACAAAGTTCTATAGCTAGTTTTCTTTCGTCATACAACGTGCAAAAAATAAACCAAAAAGGTGTAAAGAACTTACGTAAAGGTAGGTCAAAGACGCTGACTTGCACCGAAATATTCCGACACATGTGCCGTTCAAACCTTCAGTGATACAGGGCTCATCTGAAACAATATGCATGGACACATATAACACTCACCATTCAATTATCTACCGTGTACGTTTTGGATATACGAATAGATACAGGTCAAAATCAAAACATTTTTGAAGTGAATACGCGCGTTGGCCATTTTTTGAGCTGGAAAAAAACTATTGAAATTGACACCTCTGTTTTAAGTTTCGGCCATTTGGTATAAAGGTCCCTCTCACCGAGAGGAGGCCTGTGTCCCAGCAGTGGGAACATTATAGGCTGATTATGGTATAAAGGTATCAACGCGCAATACATTTCCTTTGGGAAGAATGATCTTTTAACATATTTATAAAATTACTATGCTTTTTCAAGATTCTTCTGTCGGCACTCTTGGCGAGCCACTTTTTTTTTCAATGAAACCAATTACGGTCAGTCAGAAAGATGAGGTTAGATGACCATTCCATAGCGTGGTACATAGGTTCCGATGGAGAAAACGGGCAAGAAACTCCATGGACACTCTTTTAAATAAAAAATATTGTTAGACCTATAATATAGGTAAACCGATAATAGGCTTATCAACTAAGGCAGACCTTTGTTAGTGCTGTCTGTTACCTCATCACATTAGGCCCAAGGCCTAGTTAGACCAAGGCCAAGGCCAAGGCTTAGTTCAGAGAAGTTCCTTCGTTTTGAGTGCGTAATTAATAGCCAGCTTTATACGTGGTCAGAGAAACACCCGGATGATTTCAGCTTGCAGGAGTAATTGCTTTTGGACCTTTTTTTTTTTTTTTTTTTGCGGATGGGAAATCATCAAATGACTCCTCCCGCTCTGGGTGGAGCGGAAGGGAGTGTCAGACTCTTACTGACTAAAACCCACCCGTGTTCCTTCCTTAGCCCTTTATGTTCCGGGCCAGCGGTAACCCTTTTGGACAATCCCGCTGACCCGGCAGGCTTCGGCCCTAAGGGGCCCCTCCCCGATGCTGACATCTCTTTGAGGCGCGCGTGGAACACGTACGCGCCGTCCGGCACGGGCCTGGTCCTGATCGGGCGGTGAGCTACCCATTACTCTCCGCCCGCAGGCCCGCGCCTACGGTGGCCGGGAGTCGTCACGCGGCTCCCGACGCCCGCGGCGGCTGGGACGGGAGGCTCTCTCCCTGAGCCGTCCCGCCACCTCCTTCGCTAGCATGACTGCTTCGCAGAAGGAGGTGACTGCCTCCCACTCCCTCTCGCCCCGGACCATGGCTTGCACCAGGGCCGGACGCGAGAGGTCGCCGTCGCTGCCAATCGCCTCTACGAGGACACGGCGGTGCTCCGCCCAAGCGGGGCAGACCTCCACCGTGTGCTCCACCGTTGCTTTTGGACCTGGGTTAGGTTTTGGACACCTAAAAAGGATACGGTGCAAAGATGCAATAACGGCTGACTCAACAACAAGATCGACCGGTCTTGACTTGGCATCTGTCGACTCCATAAAATAAGCAATAAACGCCGGAATCAAGGTTCTTCAAACTACTAATTAAACATGCATAAAGAAAACTCACCTTCATTTTTTTTAGATTAGATCCCATAACACGATACACAAACAAATTGGACATAGTTACGAGTAGGTAACTATTAGATGTTTGGCTACTTGGGTAGTAGTATATATATCTTTTATGGGGTACTGTGTTAGATACTACAATAAAATACCTTGTGACATATTGCAATCAAATGAGAGAAAATTTAAAACTCATATTAAAAGTAGGTACACTTTGTAAACAAGGATATTACAAATTAGAGGATTATATCCAAGATAAGAATGCTTGGAAACATGCTGGTCCTGCTCCATAGGACAATCTAGAGTCTAGACAAAATCAAACTGGTTGCTAATTAAATTTATATTTTTAAAATTTTTATAACATTGATTTTTACAATCTTTGACGACAGTAACTCACATACTTGTTAAGATTCTAGGAAAATCATCGACTTTTACAATACTTGTAAATAATTTGTAAATTTGTAAATATATTATGTTTAAGTGAGCTTCATGTATATATCACATAATTGATTTACCTGTCATTGCTTCATTTTTAATTCTTTTTACCTTTTGTGGTAGACTAATTTTATTCTAGGTGCTTCATCTTTACATATATGTAGGTAGTTATTATGTATACAAAACCTTGTAAAACATTTTAAAAGGGTAACGGTGGAGTTTCTGGCCCATTCTTCTCCATTCGAACATAACGTTTTGGAAGGGGCAACTAGAATCAATTCTATTTTACTGTAATTTTTGACGTTCAAAAGTGCCTTTAATGTGCCTATTTGAAATCAATGATTTTACTTTGACTTTAATATAAGGTTCTTCAAACTACTAACTATGATTAATAATACCTATTATTAAAACATGCATAAAAACTCACCTTCGTTTAGATTAAGATCGCACAAAACACTGCACAAACAGCTAAGCATTAAACATACGAAGATTATGTATTGATTATCCGCCATGTCTTGCGTATACGCCGATCAATAATCATTAAAGAACTCAAAAGCGCTCTAGGTACTTGTCGGCTCGTCTATGCCGCGACGTGGTATTAACATTTGTAGATATAGCCGAAACCTTCCGTGGCACGGCGCAGCGACCTCTGGTACGCTCGAGTCCCCTTGTGACGGTATCAATGAAATATGAATGTTCGTGACATAAAAATAAGATTCAAAATCATTTCCGCTTACGAAAATCCTTTGCCATGCCATGCCGCGCCGTGCCGCCTGTTTCGCACGAACGTAAAAATATCGCGGCGGGATTTTTAACAGTCTGTGTTAAGCCGAACATTGAGAATCCAACAGAGAGCATCCCAGCGCGTCGAAAAACATACTGTTGGATTTGTGACTCTCGGCGCTAAGCAGTGCTTTGAAAATCCAGTGCGCGAAAATAAATTGTCGCGAGAAAATCGCGCCCGTAAGAACCTGGGCTTACTCCGACTGTCGTTATATGCATACCTTTTGCATAGGTACCTATTATAATGTACACTAGGTCGCAGGTGAGTTAACAAAACCAGTGTAAGCTGGCCTCTTATTCTATTGATACTTTGAAGGATACAGCAGGCCAGCTCAAGGTCAACATGTTATGAGATTGTATGTGAACAGGTTATCTATCTATAGTAATTTATACCAATAATAAAGCTAAAGAGTTTGTTTGTTTGAATACGCTAATCTCTGGAACTGCCGGGCGGACTTGAAAAATTATATTTGTATTTGATAGCCTAATTCTTGAGGAAGGCTATAGGCCTTTAACATCGCGCTAAAACCCTTAGGAGCCGAGCCAAACATACAAAAGTCAGAAAGAACGCTAAGCAAATACGAACAAACAACCAGCATAATGCTGGTTTCACACGGGTGCAGGGCAGTGAGGCAGAGCAGTAGACAGCGCAGTACTGCTACTGTTTGAACGTACACGCTGAGACAGCGGAACAGTACTTTCTTGACAGTAACCAAGGCAGAACAGTTAAATAGCTCACCGGTCTATTTTTTCGGGGCAGTTTGCTCCCCCACCACCTTTCTCGCTCATCTGTCTTATGGCTGGACTCGTGTGAACGCGAGGACAATGGATTACTGGCCTGATGAGGTGCAACAATGCTCCATAATTTTCCCTTGTCATACGCATAATCAATCTAAACTCTTTGGGATCTTCAATCCTTATTTCTTCTAAAATTTGAACTAAACAATCAAACTCTAGTCTTTTTGCTACCAAGGTTCTGATTCAAAGTTTTTCTTTCTTATTTATTTCACTCTTTGCAATTTCAGTTAACTCATCCAGAGCTATTTGTGCTGCGATTTTGAGTAAGTCGCGTAAATCTTGCCGCTGTCGTCGTCGACGCTCCACCGCTATCACTATCACTTGCGGACTGTCCTATTATTTGGCCCTATATTTGAACGCTACTGTCCTTCCAAACTGTTCTGTCCTACTGGTCTGCCTCATTGTTCTGCCCTCGTGTGCAACCAGCATTACACTCGCACTTATGTCACCATTAGGTTCCTAAAAAATGTTATTGCGCAGCCTTCGAACCGGTCCTGATTCATCGGCCATATTGTAGCTACCTAATTTGTATTACCTTATTTTTTGCACCAAAACTTGTTTCATTATCCATAAAGATTATAATTTAGGGTCAAAATAAGTATCTAATAATAGTAGTTTGGTGCGGCATCCAAACATCATGGCGGACGATAAAAGTGTAGATAATATTACTGTGTTTTTGTGTGACGTTTCATGCAAGCTCAATCTTACTGAAGGTAAGCATTATTAACGAATAACGTCATGTTAGTTATTATTTAATGCAATTAAAGAGCTTTTCACTTTTAGGACCTATTTGTGTGGACCAAAATGTGAACTTATTGAGTTCCTCTGTCCCCATTAACAGGGACACCGTCAATGGGGACAACGGGAATGGACCTACAGCCGCATGGGTCGATCGAAGGGTAATAATAAAGCTGAAGAGTTTGTTTGAACGCGCTAATCTCAGGAACCACCTGACAGTATCAGTTGATAAATTATGTTTGCATTTGATAGCCCAATTCTTGAGGTAGGCTATAGGCTATTTAACATCACGCTACGACTCTTTGGAGCCGAGCAGAGAAAAAAAGTCAGAAAAACGCTTAGCGAAAACGAAGTAATAACGCGGGCGGGCGACGCGATACTACGGGTCGGGTCGGGGAACCAAAAATTCCACGCGGACGAAATCGCTGGCAGAAGCTAGTAGTAAATAAAGGTCGTCACTATGGATTGCCTTGTGTCACAGGAAATTCTATCATAGTGCTACAAGGATCGTTTAGCGCTTGAATGACATTTACAAAGCAAGGCGTTGTTGCTCAACATTTGTGAAATTATATTGTAGGCGCACCGCCTTGGAGGAAATGCGGTTGCATTTGCACCCCAAGGCGGTGCGGCTGTTCCACAAACGATGGGAAACTTAATATCGTGTCCTGCGTGTTCTGTCGACTGCACATTACAGAAACTGATGGATGCTTGTGATCGCGCCAAACATGTAGCCGAATTTTGGGCCGAGTCCATTTAGATTGCTATCGACACTCTAAGGAGAAGAAATATTTGTATTATTTTTCGTGTCGCTGGCACGACTGTATTTTAGATCTTGTTGAAGCTTTGCCACTTCCACGGCGCTTCCTTGGCTATACCTTTAGCGGCCGGTATATGTCACGACATAGTGAATTATTCCATTTACTTGTTTTGAGAATTTTCTTTAAATTAGAGTAGACATCAAAATTGTTTATTTTAAAAATATAATTTCCGATTCTCCGTGTATCACAAAAGGACTGAATGGCACTTGTGTTAACGTATTTAGATGTCAGTCAGCCGAAATCATATTATTTATATGTAAGTATTTTGACCCTTAGCAAAAAATAAAGCGCTAAACAAACACAGGTTCAACCGCCTGCTTGAGCCTGTTTGTTTGAAAAAATCGATATCGTTCTGATGAGCCTGAGAAATTCGTAATCTCATAACCCAAAAACGACCTGGGGATCGAAGCCAGGACTCCTCGGCCAGCAGTCCCGCATGCGACCACTGTGCTACAGATCATTTTACATACGAGCCAGACAAATAATTTTTACATATGTCGCATCACTGGGTGGCCGAGATGCGATACATCGCGTCTTCTTCACGATCCGACATAGTTTAGATAGGTGTGGCCACTGCAGTGGGTAGGTACTCGAACGAAAAGATTATTTGAAGTTACTTTAATAAACCATCTATTAACAACCGAAACGCACACGTGCGTCGGAAACAAACACGTGCGTTGGTATTGAGCGTTTGCCGAGACTGGTCGAATGTCCACTCTAGACTGTTGCAACACTCGGTCTCTTCACCAGTCCTCGCTGCATCCCCTCCACCGACGATCGTGTCCAAGCAGCACGGCTCACTTGCGTCACAGTATAAAGATCATACTTTATACTGTGCTTGCGTTTCCGATCACATGATTCTTCGTGTATCAATCAAATTTTTAGATGGCGCTGTTCGCTGTAGAATAGAATAGAATAGAATTTATTTATTTGTAAGAACATAGTTTTACATAGTATGGTGGTAGTGTGGTGGTTAACATATACTGTGGCGCCATCTATCCACGACACATACATAAACTCATGTCCTTTTCCCATGCGGTAGAAACTACAGAACGCGACCTACGCCCTAGCAGGACATAAGTGACCTTATTGGTGAAATTATTCAGAAAGTTCAGCCGTAGTACTAGCAACCGGTGTACCTACACGAGAAATTTCAACACTGGCGTGTCTAGAATCAGGTACTTTTATGGTAACAGTTAACGCACTGATGACCCTTACTCCTTTATTACCGATACCTACCTAATAAATAATGTTCTGAATTATTCTTTTCCAGATTAATAATAAATAATAATAAAACCTTTATTTTCCGGATACTTTGGCCCATAGATAAAATACCTTACAGAGTAACATATATCCGTACCAAAATGGTACGGATATATGTTTAGGTAAACGGAACCCTTATGGCGAGACTCTGTCTGTTTGTCTGTCACAGCTGGATATCTCAAGAACTATCAACTTGAAATTTGGAGTAGTTTAGATGACGTTTGCCCAACTATTTTGCAAATAAGAAAGAAAAAAAATTATATGTACCTATATTTCTTGCAACAGGGACTGAAAGGGGGTCTTAAAAATTCGAATTGTCAATCATTTTTTCTTTTTTTAGGCCGCATAGTTTGATGAAAGATGTAAACCCCCCCCCCCCTTATCTCCGAAGTTTACAGAGAAAAATCTGAAATTATTCTATATGACACGTTTATGTAAAGATTACAGGAAAAATAAAAAGAAGTCTCTAAATAGCACACTTTTTCAGAAATCATCAACAAAAGTTACATTAGTTCCACTATCAGTCAAGAGATGGCGCTGACATAAAACTGCAGTGTTCTACACCGCAGAGTACAGTGTTAAAATTCTCTGACAAATATAGGCCTCGCCGATGAAAATTTAAAATCGTATGATGTTACGGAACCCTCGGTGCGGGAGTCCGGCTCGCTCTTGTTTTACATTAGAGTAGGGAATAGTGGAATAAGCCTATTCTTATTCTTAAAATGTTGTATTACTTTAAAAATTACATCGTTTTCATTAATTAAAATCGCCGAGTGTAAGTGTGTATGTGTGTGTGATCTCTTACAACAGTGCTTCTTATGTACCGAGATATCTACAAACAATATTTTCTATCAACAATGTTTTCGGCGAAACGTGCTGTGTAGGAATAAAGATTTCTATTAGCTGTGCTTTCTGTATGTAGTCGTATCGTACAAGCGTGTTTCTATCTTAGGTTCCACACTCAAAATCGCCATGATCATTTTTTTAAGTCCCTTGTTGGGAGTCGCAAGTGCTACTAATGGATTTAAGGTTTTGGGTTCGATTCCCAAGTCAGGCAAAGTGTTATTGGGTTTTGCATCTTTAATTTATGTCTCGGTAGCAACCTGGAGTCTGGACTAGAGCCCGGTTGATGGCAATAGGCTCGCCCCTTATTACATGGGACTTACATAAACATAACTGGCGAAATGTGGGTGTACTATGAGTACACTTCTGTCTAACCCTTCGTGGATAATAGGCGTGATATTATGTTATGTTATGTTATGGAAATAAAAAGGTACTTTGAGATCATACCAGATGAGGGAACTTCCACGGTTGAGGATCTTGCCCACCTACAGTGACTTGGACGTTCAAGGTGGCATGATGGCATTGCTTCGATTCTAACCTGCTCCCTTACCATGGCATGGGTACACAAATGTCAACAGATTTTTCCCCTGCTTGAATAGTAGGATATATACAAAGTGGAGATGATAATACAACAATAAATTAAATGATGACGTTTCCAGTCTGCATACAAAATTTGAATCAAATATATCTAATAGTTTAGTCATCGGACATAATTTTTCATTTTATAAATTTTCTGTCATGATGTATCTGTTAACAAGCCAGCACCGACAGGTTAAAGACATCTGCAGTTAGTTAAACACAGCGTGTTGCCAGCTCGCTAGTTCAATAACCTTCGCCAAATTTGTTCTTAAATTTTATTTCCCGATACGAACTAATGCATAGGTATACCTTATGCTTGAGACGTAAGAGTCATGCATGCGGAAGTTATTACGTTTACTACAAATGTTAAATTTTTTACAAACCTGCAAAAAAGAGGTGCCCGGCACACTGACCTATACATTTTTCTCCGGATTCGGCCATATTATGCTTGTTGGGTCAATAACACCGCACTGTTGCCGCAATATTTAGTGTGTTATTTTTTGACAAAATTAGAACTAACGTACCAATCAAAACCAAGAAAACGAACTTTGGTGTACCTTAGGGTAGCGTCCTCGGTCCGCCATTGTTCCTCGTATACATAAACGATATGCCTAGAGTATTGAACATCCCATGACCTTGTTCGCTGATGATAGTATTATTTTCACAGAACAAAATAGGGATTCACATAGTTATGAAATGGGTATAAATCTAAATTTAAACAGTTTAATAACATGGTCAAATAATAACAATCTTAATGTAAATTTAGAAAAAACTTATGTTATGTCATTTAAACAAAGAATAAATCAAGATAAACTTAATATAAAATACGCTGACAAAACGATAGAAGAAATAAAGCACACAAAGTTCCTCTATATAGACGAGAATGTGAAATGGAGTAAACATATTGAATATATAATCAAAAGACTAAGTAAATCAGTTCCAGTACGCTTTGCTTATTCTCAGTAAAATAGCACGCCGCGAAACCGTACTGACTGTGTTAGATAATTATAATATTCTTTTCAATAATGTCTAAGATTGACGAATCAACTCCTATTAGATTGCCTAATTACCTTATAATGTTTTAAGACAGTTACTCTAGACAAGATTTGTTTATTATTACCTGTGTTAGAAGATATTGAGCTAAAATATATGATCTGTGATTAGTTCAAAATGACGGTAGATAGAAACGTCAAAGTTGTTTGTTCACGACTATTAAAAGGGGAGCTCAGAATGGCAGGGATGATTCTTGTTCTAGACATCGACCAGAACGGAGCTCCGTCCTACAGATGTTCAACTGATTATTACTAGTGACGTTATTAAGTGGAATAGATCGACCAGATGTCACGTAAGTTAATTGATATTATTATCATGATTATTGCTGATAACTATGGTGTTCTGTATATGTTATAATATGGCGAATATTGCTAATGTTTAAAAATGTATAATGGATTATTTCTAGCTATTGTTATTATGTTGCTATTATACTCAAAAGTCCGAAAGAATGAATTGTTTTTAAGATACCGGTAATGTATGGCAATGTGCTTTGAGACTGTTTCCAAGGAGTTTCTTGTCCTTCTTCTCCTTGATGAACTAGATTTGTAACGGACTACTAGCTTTCATTAGTGACAACCCTAAATTGAAATAAATGTCTAGCTTGTCTTTCTGTGCTTCATTTCATAATATCCTTTTCCTACATACCACATTCATAGGTACTTTTACACATATTAAATAACTAGTAACCATTCTTATATTCAAAGCTTATATTCAGGTAATATATATATAAACTTGTAGATAGATTATACTTCATACTCTGACACCTGCATTGCATGCCTATGTGTCTTTTACATTACGCTATGGCATAATGTTCTATGGGAGCTAGTGTTTAAGGCACAAAAAAGTGTTTAAGAGCTGTGTGCCAAATAAAAGCTACTGATAGTTGTAGACCACACTTTATTGAGCTATGAATAATGACTTTTCCATCCCTATACGCGTTTGAAATAGCAATGTTCGTTAAAAACACTGATCTTTATTTGAAACCCTGACTAGTAAACGTCACCGGGACAAAATTCACGCTATGTCTCACAAAACAGCATTACATGCAAAAAGTTTTCTGGGTATGGCTCCAAAAATTTATAAATTATGATACTCACGACTATAAGACTTGAGAATGATGTTAACAAATTTAAAAGAATGCTAACAGACCTTAAGGTTAAAAAAGCGTACTATTCCATTGGTGAATTCTTAACAGACAAGTTAAATAAATAATAATTAGATATGTCAAATGTCCTATTTATTTTAGCTTAATTCTATCTAAGTGCAATTATATAATGTAATTTGTTTATTTATTTATTCAATTGGTCTTACGAGCTAACAGATTTGAATGACTAATAGCATATATTTTAATTTGAATAATAATTTGAATAATACAATGCATGAAAAATAATAAATTGGTAAATTCCCTTAATTACTTTGACATTATACTCTGACATTACCTTTTAATTTGAATCTATGACATTGTTTACTTATTAATTTGAATTTATATCACTGTACAAGGTATTGTTTTTTTTAAATTTATAACATTATGTATCGGAATAATTGGATTTTATGAAATTGTATAACTTTATCTATTAATTTTGCATGCCTGAATTGGTACAATACAGTGGACTGCGCGTTCACTTAACATCTAGAAATGTATAAAATGTACTGTGTTGAGCAATCAATATTTGAATTTGAATATGTTAGAAAAAATCACTTTTTAACCGACTTCTAAAACAGGAGGAGGTTCTCAATTCGGATGTTTGTATTTTTTTTTTTTTTTATGTTTGTTCGCGCATAACTCCGTTGCTTGCCAACCGATTTGAAAAATTCTTTTTTTGTTGGAAAGGGAATGCTTCTCAAATGGTCCCATGAAAATTTTATCGAAATCGGACAAGCGGTTTTTGAAAAATCAACAAAAACCTAAAAAATTATCTACATTAACGATCTTTTCATATTTCATAAATCCGTCATTTACGAACCGATTTGGAAAATACTTTTTTGGAAATCATCATTTGGTAAAGTGGAGCTGATGATAAAGACCACAGATGGCTATCGGAACTCTTAATGACAAATATTTCACGGGTTGCGATTCGATTACTTTAATATGGTTGCTAAGCAATTTATGCTCGTTACAATGCATATGGTGAAATGGAGCTGATAGTGACTTCTCAAACAGCTCCAGTTCTCCTGGCTCTTATTAGGGGAACTCCTCAACAATTAACGTCCCTGCATCGGGTAAAGCAATATTTTGTAAAAGGTGATGAGCAGTTGACATTAGGCTATTGTAACTTAGATAAATTACAAACTGACCCACTAAAAAGTGAAAAATAAAAACTTTTTTACAAAAAAAAAACAACCGACTTCCGAAAAACACTATAAAGTGAAAAATAACTTTATTTTCGGAAGTCGGTGGCAAAAAACTAAAAAACAAATCCAATGACACCGACTTCCGAAAATAAAGTTATTTTTCACTTTATAGTGTTTTTCGGAAGTCGGTTGTTTTTTTTTTGTAAAAAAGTTTTTATTTAATTTCAACGTTTGGATTTACTTGATAGTTCCTAAATACTCTTACGCATTAGTATAGTTAGTGTTTTCATTTATTGTTGTATTGTCATCTCCACTTTGTATATATTTTTAGTTATGTAGTAACACAACAATCACGGCTGTTTTTCCTCGAAGGGTAAGGCTCCATTGTCTGCAAATGTCATTACAGTTTTGAGTTATAATTTATATTTTTTGGTCTCGGCAACGTAAATTTTAACAAAAATGGCAAGAATATACTTACTTCCCCACGCTTTTGGACCATGCCTACTGACTAGAACCCCATAGGGTGCGATGGCGGACTCTTTAAACCTGAAACGTGGTTTTAGTTTAAATTACTTTGATTTCTATACAGTTATTTTACCTCTGACAAAAGCAACCCATTAGCAACCCTATTGCAACGAGAATAATGATCTCTGTGATTTTGTCAGTGACGCAAAATCAAAAAGAACTTTGAAGGGACTGAACTAAACGCATTTTGATCTCAAAGAAATTAAGAAAGTATATAAAATAAAGTGACAGGAACGAAAGTATTAGAAGAATCTATTTAGTTAAAGACATCTGGTTTTTACTTATTTCTTGTTCACTATCACAGTGTGACGTAGGTACAACAGCCCGAACTATACCAGTGTATGAGGGATTGTCCTCCACTCCCTCTCATAAAGTGAAGGCATAAGTCCCAGCGCTGGGAACGTTGTAGGCTGATTATGCTTGATGACAAGCTGACGTAAAAGTGGATCCGCTATAACTCTCAAAGGATCATTAGCCAAATCATGAAGCCACAAAAGTAACGTGACCCGCATCTAGATGGACCAATGACATAAGAAGCTATATATATATTTTATTTTGACAATTCAATAGTGCCTGTACAAGGTTTAATTGAAATAAATGCTTTGAGTTTGAGTTTGAGTTTGAAAGCAGATCAAAAGCGAGCTCGAGCGGTTTACTAGTAGTCACTAAAGAGTTCAACTGTCTATCTCCTGGCTCCATCACCAGACCCTCGTTAACAAGCCCAATCTATCGGACTCGTCAAAACAAATCATATGAGCCCAAACTCGAGGGATTTACTTGTAGGCGGCCACTGAAGAATTCCACTATCCACCTCCTGGCTCCATCATCAGATCAGCTCCAAGATTCCACATTATAGTTTTGTTATCCAAACTACATATGGGTACCTACTTAGGTAGGTATTTATATACATACAAAGTTTAATTTCGATACAACAATAATTAGAAGTAGGTTAAAATTGTCTTCTAAGATTTTATTACATTGTTTGTGAGTTAGTTACAAGTAAATTTCATTAAGGGCTGATTTTTCAGTCGACAGATAATTTTTATTCGTGGAACAAAATTGACGTCTGGCAGTTTTTGTATGGAAGAACTGTCAAAAATTCAAAATTATTCCTCCGATAAAATTACCTGGCCTTGGAAAAATCAGCCCTAAGTAAGTAGGTTTTCGTATAACTGCCAGTTTATTTTGTTAAAATATCACCGTGAAAAGGGCTTTGAAGATCCCTGGAATACCTACCTACTGTCGCGCCATTTTGAAAATGGCGGCCACGCATGAGACCTAAAGGATGATTTCCACCAAACGGCTCGCATCGCATCGCATCGTCGCTTGCGAACGTAACCGTTTCTGCGCCTAGTCGAGTTTAATTCCTACCGTGTTGACGTGTTCTACACGCGTCGACAGCCCAAAGGATTTGATCGGATACGACGACAGACGAACGGAGCCGATCGCGTGTCGCAGCATACATTCGTCGCCGTCCGCGGTCAAGCTTCTGTGCGCGGCTTGGTAATAGGTATAGACTTTAAATACTGTTTACACGATTTAATATCGTTTAAAGATTGTAAAATCTGTTCGGATCCGAAAAAAAGGTTTTTTGCGGCAAACATGACGCATATAAATATAAAAACACACAAACAAAAAAAAAAACAAAATTAAAATCATCATTAAATGTATAAATCGATTGCTGAAATCAATGCAAACAGAACACTAACGGCCTTATTACAAAACAAGATTTATCTTTAGACCCAGGTTTAAACCATCCAGCCATTTTTAAATTTCGAACTATAATCCAACGAAGCTAAAGTTCTTATTACAAAAACTGACGTTAAACCCGAGTCTAAGTTGTCAATTTTGCATTAAGAACTTTACGTTTACTGGAATAAAGTTCAAAATAGAGTAACTGGCTCGAAGGTTTAGGCTAGGTCTAAAATTAGATCTCGTTTTGTCATAAGACGGAATAAGACCAAACCCCGTAAAATAACATTAAGGGGCTTACATGACGTAAAGCGCGATCACTGTCGGACTGCATAGAAAAGAAAGAGAAGCGCGATTACTCGACGCTGGTAATTTATTGCAAAATATGAAGCAATTATTTTATTACAAAAAATCTATTGTTTGGACTAAATAATTAAAACAGTATTTAATATTCTAATATGTAGCTTGTAGAATAATCTGACAAAAAATCAGAATGATTGTATGTATATTATAATACATATGGTTTTTATTGTAAAAAGAAGGTTTTTAGAGGTATCTCCATGTTTTTTTCTAACGTATAAAATTAGCTGTATTATGTTTTCAAAACACTAGCACTAGCATTTATATCCGGAAGAATGTCATATATTTTTCTGATTTTGTTTATTGTAGTCTATCATGTATTTTTATTGTTTCTAAAACTTGTGTTTTTTTTGTGTTTAGGTCTTGTAAGACCCTTAACGTTCAAAGTTGATCAAATGGTGACATAATCATCAACTACATATGAACGCTAATAATATGCGCTAATATCTCGGAAACGGTCAAAAAAAAGTTAAAAAAGTTTACGGGGTTTGCTCGTATTATGTTTGCTCGTATTATGTTTGCTCGTATTATGTTTGCTCGTATTATGTTTGCTCATATTATGTTTGCTCGTATTATGTTTGCTCGTATTATGTTTGCTCGTATTATGTTTGCTCGTATTATGTTTTCTGTTTGCATTGTTGTCAGCTATCGATTTATACAGGATGAAATTGAATAGGTGCGCCAAAATAAAAGATCTAATTCAACGTGATATAACATTTAGAGCATGTCATTAAGTACAGGGAGAGGCACGGGGGTACCACACCGTCGACTTCCAAACTCCTAGCTGTTACTGAGAAATTCGTAATGGAAAAACCCAATAACACTTTGCCCGACCTGGGATTTGAACCCAGGATCCCCAATGCTCAGCAGTCGCCCTTGCAACCACGAGACCAACGGAGCCCACTAAGTAATAATATTCTAAAAGAGGCTTGGGTGACAAACAAAAAACACAAAATTTAAAGCCTTCGATTTTATTAAACGTTTACCCAAGTGTGCATCACTTAATCCGCGTCCTAACCAAAAGCATTAATCGTCGCACGAGCATGCAATCATTATCCATACTAATATTATAAATTCGAAAGTAACTCTCAGGCATCCTGGGAATGGACATAATGTGCTACTTATTGTCTCGGTAGAATGTTCCCGTGGAACAATTTCCTACATACACGAGGCATATGTCCAGCAGTGGAAGTCTTTCGGCTGAAATGAAGACGCGGGTAAATCCACGGGCGCAAGCAAGTATGTATACAGGTTGAATTTTTCAAGTGGGCGTGGATGGCCAAATCCGAAACGATGAAGAATAGCGAAAAGTACTTAAAGGAGTCGCGGGCTCGATTTTGATAAAAAGTAAAACTGCATCATTGAATTTTTGAAAAATCTATATTTCTAGCCAGGAATGGGACCTGTTGATTTTGAAAAAAAAACACGCACTGTGTTATTACACCATTCGATAGTGTCGCTAATAAGGATCGAATTCTGGGAGGTAATGACATACGGCTTTCAGATAGGAGTTTAGGACACGGGGTCATTTAATGCTTCATCCATTTTTCTTAACTTAACCATTTATCTAGCCACATATTGTCTTTTTTCCTTTTTGCTTCAGTCTCTTCAGGCCACACGACGCTCTCGATCCAGGGCACGTAGTACGACACCCTGGTGTACATGCCGGCTGAGCCGAGGATGCCGCAGTCCTTGCCGTATGACGTCACACCAACTATGGTGTACTGGCATTTGAACTCATTAGTTTGTAATGGTCCACCGCTGTCACCCTGAGGAAAGACAACTTGAATCAATAGAGCCTTTAAATAAAAGAAGACCAGTATCATTATTGTTACGCAATTAGGGTGCTGATCATAATACACGCACGCCAGTTGCGAGTACCTACTACGCACAGGACCTTTCTGATGAACATCACTAGTCAGTTTATGTTCTACCTTTAATCAAAGTCAAGTATAAAAAAGTACCAACACAAAGTTAAACTTCTGTGCAAATGTTATTTTTACCTCACAGGTGTCGATAACTTTACCATGACTGCCATAGCACATCTGTTTTTCATGGTCGTATCCATTTTTCAAATGTCTATGTGGCTGATATATTGTCGAGCATTCTGTTTCATTGTACTCGCTTAGATAAACCTGAAAAGATGAATTGAGATTTACTGGGGATTTCTAAAACAAAACTCAAATTAAATGTTCCAATGCAATCACTGAAATCAATTGTTTAGCAAACGGACTTGAATTGTGCGTGTAATCAACATTAAAACTCTCATTCTTTGATAGTTGTAATGAAAAGAAAATAAAACGTCAATTGGCGCTGTTATAACGGCAAATTGACGAAGGTGTCAATTTGCTTAACAAATAATTTATCTGATTGCACAGACGCCAGCACATCAAGTTACCCAAAACTGTCAAATTTTCCCTATCAACTTTGAACCATATTTGACAGTTTTTTTTCTTTAGCGAAAAAGTTGAAAATCTATTAAAGAAATTTGACAGATTGTAGTAGCTTGATGTGTTGGCTTACGTACCAAATCATAGAATATTCTTATCATTGATTACCTGATGAACTGCAGTTACTGAAGTTTTTTTTACAGTTTCTAACCCACAAATATGAATAAATTTTTATGTAGGTACCCAAGTTACACGTTATACTAGAGACTAATACTATAATATCGTTTTTAAGTCTGAACTTACAACTTGCAATACGTCGGCCAGAGATTGCTTGTGACCTAGACGGCCCCAGCCGGACGCCTCAGCCGTATACTTCCCATTAGCTCCGACATCCAAGCACGCAGGTAAAAGGTCTCTACCAAAATTGATCCTGGAATTATCGTAATTTATTAGCTTATTATCCAGGGATTGCCACCGTGCATGACCTTTATCGCGCTCTGCCCTTGAACATTACCTTATCTTTTTTTTTTTATTGTTTGAAGAGTAGTTAAACAACAATCAACACTCTTTACAAGTTATTGCATTATCATGTTATAAAATTTAATCATTAAGCCAGCCAATCCTATAAATATTACGGCATAATATTATTATTTTGGAAATAAATTGGAAACAATATTGCTTATAACAGTTATGGACCCAAAATAGTTCCTTGTGGAACACTAACACTAACGGTTGGAATAAATTAGACTGGCTACAGGTATATTTAACGTTAGTGTTTCACAATCACTATCTTTACCTAATTCCTCACAATAACTGTGTTGTTCTACTTTATTAAAATTATCCTAATAATATAATAATATACTGCATTAAATGCTTTGTCCATGTCTTAATAAAATTAGGATGCCAATCTGTTGCATTTCAGTAGAAGTGTTTTTGTGCAATTGGTTATATGTGATGAAATACCTTGTTGTTATTACCTTGTTACTAATGTACGATTACTCACTCAGTTTCTGTCTCCAACAGCGCAATATCATGATATTTGGAGGGAGGCTTGTACTCTGGATGAATTATGATTCTCTTAATGTTATGTATCTTCCAGTATTCCTTCGGATCGGTTCGTTTCAGCAGCCCAAGAGCAGCAAATGATATGTTACCACTAAAAAAAGAAAATCAATTTTTGAAAAACTTTTTGGATACAACTGTGTAGTTGTCACTTACTCGTAGATCATTCACCTCACTGCTACTAAAATATAAATTGCAACATACAAGGAAAATAGTTAATAGGTACCGTCGCTTTTCAATCAACCACACAATGATGCTGGTCTGTCATAATCTGCCTATACTGTTCCCACTGCTGGAACACAGGCCTCCTTTCTGTTAGCGGGAGTGGGCCGTATTCTACCACGCGGTCCCAATGAAGGTTAGTGAATGTCACATGTCTTAAAATTTTCGGTAGTAGGAAATGCATTTCTAGTCTGTGTACTTCAATAAATAAAACCTTTATAAATGAGGTGAACTTACAGCGCGCGAGTTGACGTGCAGTGTCCTGCTGTAAGTATGAATCTCTCGCTGATCACAGAGCCGCCACACAGCCACTGCGCAGAGTCCACGTTGTCTCCATAACCGATTAATGCCTAAAACATAGGGTAGTCTAACATTAACATACTCGTACTATCATTGAAAAAGTGCAAAACTAATTTTGATCATGTTTTCACCGATAGCAAGATGCTCTTTCATTTTAGAAATAAGAGTCTCTTCTTTGTTCATTTATTTGACGCGCAGCAAGACAAGTGGTGCTGCCCCATTTTGTTGCGAAGTCGGAAAAGGAAAAAATCACAGAAAAGGTCGAATAAGTGTGACACTGGGTGGTGACAGTCACTCTAGCAGAGCGTTACAACCACAGGTCGCAACGATGGTTGCACACACCGCATTAGATTGTAGTCTTTGGTTGCACAGTACTTTTTGATAGACTGAGAGATGGTTGCGTGGCGGCTGTTTTCTGATAATAATAATAATGTTTATTTCTAGTAAAATGATTACAAGGTTACAGGTACACTAATATGATATGTGCCTAACTGGTGGAAGGACAATGTCTGCGCGACGTTTAATAGTTGCTGTGAACGGCAGCCGATGTTTCCTTAATACACATTGTAGCACATATAAGCCTCTCACTGTCAGAACACTGCTTTCCCTAAAAAGTTCCAAAGTAGGGTATCTATAGGGCTTGCAGAACATAACTTTGAGAACTGCTCTCTGAGCTCTCTCTAATTTCAGAAAATATGTTTTGCTAGCGCCACCCCAAGCCGGCAAACAATATAGGAGAAGAGACTGACAGAGTAAATGATAGACCATCATAAGCGTTTCCGAGTCAGCTGAACAACGGAGTTTCTTAAAGATGGAAATGAGTTTACTCGTTCGGATGACTAGATTATCAATATGACTATACCAGTTCAGGTGTTTGTCAATTTGGACGCCCAAGTATTTTATACAAGATATGGTTGACTGATAATTTGATAAACACAACATCCACGACGAACTGCTATATTCCGGCACAATCCTGATAAAGCTGTTGAACCACTAATACGATGAACACTTTTGGTAAAGGCTATCCTGGGCTGCTATCCATACTATATACTACATTTACTATAGTTACTTTATATATGATATTATAAATTCGAATGTAATTCTGGCTGTCTGTCTGTATGTTACCTTTTCGCGCCTAAACCACTGAACGGATTTCGATAAAATTTGGTAGAGAGATAGACTGCATCCCGGGGAAGGACATAGGATAGTTTTTATCGACAGACATCAAGGGCAAAGCCGCGGGCGGAAGCTAGTATTTTATACTTGACGTACCACATGAGGAAATTCCCATCTTTGTGCATCTCGCCCACCTACGGCCAGCGCTACTCCGAAATTAAATTGATGGCATTTCATGTCTTCCTTCCAAATCTTTTTGACTTGGAAATTGCCCCGACCACGGCAGGGGTACGGGAGGCGTCCGAAATGTTCGAAACATTCTGTAAGCATTATTTATTTATGCACAAATTATTTTAAATTGATATTTGACATTGTATGGAATTTTATTTTGCATGAATTGTTGGAATTAGAAATAATTGAAATTTTTACTTTTAATATTTAGATAAATATATTTTCTTAAATGTTACACTAAAATCGTTTTACATTACTGGTGAACTTTATAAACATCACTGGCAGTCTTTTTAAACTAACCAAACCGTGAAATTATTATAAACTAACTCGAGAAGCTACTTGGCATATGTTCTCATAGAAAATCCCATACAAAGAGGGTTAGTTCCTTCACAAATTGGCGTTTAGGTCTCAGGCCACATTCACTGGCGCTGTATGTAATTTAAGTGAAATTTAATTTAACGAGAGGTACTTATTGCCCAAATCCAGTGGGTTTCCATGACCTCCACTTGTTGTTTTGTTCGATGTTTGACAGATGAAAGCATAAATCCACCATAACCTGGTGGATTTATGCTTTCACACGATTTTTTTCAGTTAAGAGCCCTTGGAGTCTTTGTCACAGGTGGTCATAGTTGTGTAACAATCTAAGTGAATATTTTAAATTTTAAATAAAAACATATAATCATATTGTTGGAGTTGTTAATATTTTAAAGGTTTTCGTTAGAGTTGAAGCCTAGAGTTTCAATACTTTAGAACTTAAATCAAATCAAGTTAAAAGTCATTCATTGAAACAAGGCTGAGAATCAGCACTTTTTGAACGTCATTACTACTGTGCTGGGAAGAAGTGGCGCAACAAAATCCCGTGCACAAATAAAACATGTGATCTCACGAAGCTTACGACTCACCCCTCTTGTTATACGATATCACACTTTGTTGACCTGCCTACCCATGTGACAAAATTTATGAATGGTCCCTAAGAGATCGACCACTATAATTATGTCCTTGGCAATTAAAGCATAGGTACTTACTGCGCGAGGCAACTGATCCATTGTTTCTTCTAGGGACTCCTAAGGGTGCTATGGCATAATTACGGAACCTGAAATGACAACAAAGAGATGAACTTTCCTGCAGAAGTAGCTGTAGGGCTTCTTGTTTAAAGATCCTTCCCGAAGAAATATATCCAAGGAATATACAATTGAATATACAAGGTGAATAGACTTATCAACCCAACAAATGAGTATTCCTACAATAGTGTAGATAATCAATGACTCATCATGATGGTAAAACAAGAAATAGCAAACATCTTATAAAGAAGTGTGGTGTGTGTTATGGTATGTTGTTCTGTGGTGGTTATAATGAACTGCCTCGTTAGTCAAGTGGTCGTAAGTGCAACTGCTGGGGTTTTGGGTTCGAGCCCCGGGTCTGGAAAAATGTTATTCGGATTTTCCGTAGGGAATTTCTCAGTTAACAGCCCGGAGTCAAGAAGTTGTTGGAGCGTTACCCCCGTGCCTCGTGAACGTGAAGCCTTTGGTCCTGCGCCTGATCTCTTCCCGTAGTGTTGGATTGCCATCGGAGGATTCCGAGTGTAAAAAGATGAATACTTACGATTCTGCCTGGGTGATGTCACAATCAGTGCAGCAGACAACTGGCTCATTGTTTTTATAGGAACAGATGTCAGGTAGCTCTGGAAGGTCAAATTCCTTCATATCGAAACCTGCATTAGCCTGCAAAAGAACAATAATTCGAAATCAAAAGACAAACAGGAATTAAGGTCCCAATTGTTTCTGTTTAAAGGTTATAATTATACTCATCGCTACTTAAGGCGACTACATGACCTCAAGCGCGGTCTTTGTCGGACTGTATAGGAAAAAAAGAGAAGCCACATGACACAACGCTGTTAATTTATTGCAAAATATGAAGCAATTATGTATTTACAAAAAAATCTATTATTTGTACTAAAAAATTAAAACACTAGTGCTTTAGTATGTTGCTTGTAGAATAATCTGACAAAAAATCATAATGATTGTATGGCTTTTATTATAAAAATAATTTTTAGAGGTATCTTCCTAATTTTTAGAGGTATCTTCCTAATTTTTAGGGTTTCGTACCAAAATGTTAAAACGGAACCCTTATGGTGAAACTCATTCTGTCTGTCTGTCTGCCCGTCTGTCTCAGCTGGACATCTCAAGAACTACTAATGCTATCAACTTGAAATTTGGTATAGTTTTAGATGACGTTTGCCCAATTATTTTGCAAATAAGAAAGAATTTTTTTTTTGCATCAGGTACTGAAAAATTCGAAGTGGGGCTACTAGGGCATGTGGGGTATCAAAACATCTCTTTTTTTTATAGGCCGCATAGATTTTGATTTTTGATGAAAAATGTAAAAAAAATATCGAAAAATCTGAAATAATTCTATGTGATAGAAGTTTATGTAAAGATTACAGGAAAAATAAAACGATGACTCTAAATAGCACACTTTTTTAGAAATCATCAAAAAAAGTTACATTAGTTCCACTATCAGTCAAGAGATGGCGCTGACCTAAAACTGCAATAATATTCAGTGTGTGTGCAATGTTAAAATTCTCTGACGAATGAAAATGTAAAAACGTGTTATTATGATGGTACGGAACCCTCGGTGCGCGAGTCCGAATCGCTCTTGTTTTCTATCGAATCTTTGTTGTATTATGTTTTCAACACACTATCTACCTAGCATATATCCTGAAGAATATCATATATTTTTCTGATTTTGTTTACTGCAGTCGATCATAATACTAAAACTTGCGTTTTTGGCGTTGAGGTCCTGGACTTAAACACTTGGACATAAAAACTCAGTATTTGATAGAAAGTATTTACGAAATCCACGTTTGCGTGCGCTTATAAAAAGCATTATACGAAACTCTAAAACCCTGTGGGAGTCAAGCAGGGAACAAAGAAACGCTAGTTTTCTTTAGTCATACAACGTACAAAATATAAACAAAAAAGTTGAAAAGAACTTACGTAAAGGTAGGTCAAAGACGCTGACGTGCACCGAAATATTCCGACACATGTGCCGTTCAAACCTTTAGTTATACAGGGCTCATCTGAAACAATATGCATGGACACATATAACACTCGCCATTCAATTATCTACCGTGTATGTTTTGCCTATATGAATAGATACAGGTCAAACTCAAAACATTTTTGAAGTGAAAACTTCTTTACGCGCGTTGGCCATTTTTTGAGATGGGAAAAAATTAATTGAACTTGAGACACTGTTACCATAACCGACACCTCTGTTTTAAGTTTTGGCCATTATAAAGACATCAACGCGGGGTACATTTTCTTTGGGAAGAACGACCTTGAAACGTATTTATAAAATTACTATGCTTATTCAGGTTTTCACTCCTGGAGTGCCACTGTTTTTTTTCAATTAAACCAATTACAGGCACTTTTGAATTGTCAAGGAGTCGATAAGTCAGTCAGAAAGATGAGGTTAGATGACCATTCCAAAGCGTAGGTTCCTATGTAGAAAAAGGGGCAAGAAACTCTATGACACTCATTTAAATAAAAATATTGTTAGACCTATATAAGAGATAAACAGATAATAGGCTTATCAGCTTAGGCAGACCTTTGTTAGGGGTGTCTGTTACCTCATCATATTAGGCCCAAGCCTCTAGGCTCAGTTCAGAGAAGTTCCTTCGTTTGGGGTGCGTAATTAATAGCCAGCTTTATAGGTGGTCAGAGAAAAATTATGACAATTTCAGCTTGCAGCCTAATTAGTTTTGGACTTTGGCTAGGTTTTGGACACATAAAAAGCAAAATTAAATATTTTGAAATAACCCACGACGGTTGAATGTAATTGGAAAAGGATAAGATTGAGAAGAGAATTTATGTAACGAGACTAAATTCCACCAAGATATCAAACTGACTCAACAACAAGATCGACCGGTATTGACTTGGCATCTGTCGACTCCATAAAATAAGCAAAAAACGCCGGAATCGAGGTTCTTCAAACTACTAATAAAACATGCAAAAAGAAAACTCACCTTCATTTAGATTAAGATCGCATAACACACTACACAAACAAAAACTAAGCGTTAAACACATAAATATTATGTACTTATTAACCGACATGTTCTGCGCACGCGCCGATCGGAGGGCCAAATCATAATGGATAAAGCTCTCAGTTGTGCAAAAAACAAGTTTAAAAACAAAAACAGAAAGTACGCATAAGCGCTCACTTGGCGACTCATCGCGGCGTGGCATTTACATTAATATGGCTGTATGCCAAAACATTCCGCGGCGGCATGCTGAAGCATCCTGCGGTATGCTCAAGTCCCCTTGTGACGATCTCAATAAAATGTGATATGTAAGTGTAAGAAAATAAGATTCAAATCATTTCCGTTTACGAAAATCCTTTGCTATGGCATGCCGCGCCGTGGCGTATTTCCATCCTATACGAGACCAGAACGCAAGGGTGTGAAACTAATCGCGTAATGGATTCGAAATCACTTTTTTACTAAGGTCTTAAATTTATACAAGAGTATTACGCAAATACTCGCGTATACTTCGTAGTGACTTAACTAATTACCTTATTCCATAATATACAGAGTCAGTCCCCATACGGACTAATCGTGTCATACAAGATTATTTTTCGTATTATGCGAAACCCGAAACACGTGTCTAGTATTTTTATGTAAAGAATCTATGTACAAAATTTCAATCACAAAGTTATATGTGTTTGTCTGCACAAAAACATGCTCACCCGCGCCACTCCGTCTTGTGCTCATTATAATAGTAGGTACCTAGGTACCTAACCGTTCGGCGCGGAGATTGGACGGATAACCTACTTAATGTCGCTCGGTGTCAAACTCTTAACCTTTTTTAAATATTTTTGGGACAAAATACATATAACATGGGGTAAAAATTATTGGAATCGATTCAGTTAGTTATTCTAAACAAACTATATTCAGGTTTCGCATATACTAAAAATAACGTTGTAGATTGGAATAAGCGCGGAACTCTAGATACCAATCTATACGCAAGCATTTGTATGCTCGCCATTTTGATTTGTTGACCTCCGTATATATTATATTATATACTCCGTAAACAGGGTGTATTTTCCAAGTGCGCGTGAATGGCCAAATCCGAAACTATGAGGAATAGCGAAAAGAACTCAAAGGAGTCGCGGGCTCGATTTTGATGAAAACTAAAACTGCATCATTGGTTTTTTGAAAGTATTGTCGAAATGAAGACGTGTCGGAGTTCCATATTGTCGGAATAAAATCTTGTCGTACTACGGTTTGTCGAAATTCAGTTGGTAAGTCCATTTTTAACAAAACACTTTTTTATTTTTCTTATGTTACCTACCTATTAATCCTTAACTGATTAATTTTATTCAAAATGATGACCAATGTTTGCAATACATAGCTGGATTCGACGTCTCAAGGGTTGTACTGCATTCAAAATTTGGATTTAGAACATAATGTTGTGAAGGTGACTGCGCTGCGGGTGTATCATTTCGAACAAGGTACAGGCAATGTCTGCAGACATTGCCTGTACCTGTACCTGAAATGATACTGAATACTTTAAGATAAGAAGAATTGAATACTTTAATATAAGAAGCAGTTTATTAAAATCCAACATTTTCCTTAAGTTTGCCGTATGTCATTGCTTCCCAGAATTTGATCCTTATCCACCGCACTGATCCTTGTCCTCATACTTTCGGATTTTGCCCTCCACGCCCACTTGAAAAATTCACCCTGTTTACTCTGTATATTTTATAATATACAGAGTAAACAATCTTGTTATCAAGATAAGGTAAAAAATTAACATAAAAAAATCCGCAAAATTTCAAGTATTAGTTTACCGGCTTTCATATCTTCGGTCCACGGCACTGATAAATTAATCAGGAAAATCCTAGCCTCCACACTGATTAATTCTGATGTGCCGTGTTTCACCGAGGCTATGGATGCCTGGAGACTCGCTTGCCCAAATACAGATCCACCCGACAATCCATCTTCCCAGAGACGGTGGGATGAGCCGCTCTGCAGAGTAGTACAGAACAATTTACTCGACTCGTCTGCTACTTCTGCGGAACGTGCGCGCCTGCTGGCTGTGGGTAGGTGGGAGTCGGGGATTTGGCTTCATGCACTACCTTCGTCGAACATAGGCACTTTGTTCGACGACACTACTTTTCGCCTCGCTGCTTCCCTACGACTAGGCACTGTTTGCTCTTTTCCCCATCGCTGTCACTGTGGAGAAGATGTCAACAGCCTCGGACACCACGGCCTGTCTTGCAGCCGAAGTGCGGGTCGCTTAGCGCGGCACGCGAACATTAATGACATCATCCGACGAGCTCTTGTCACCGTCGGCGTTCCAGCTGTTTTAGAACCCAATGGCTTGGCACGAGACGATGGCAAGAGACCGGACGGTATGTCTTTATTTCCATGGAAGGTGGGTAGGCCTTTAGTGTGGGACGCTACGTGTGTCGATACTCTTGCGCCATCCCATCTTCCTGGCTCGGCATGTTGTGCTGGCGCTGCTGCTGCGGCTGCGGAAAACCTCAAGCGACGAAAATATAATAACCTCATCGGAAATTATATTTTCGAGCCGTTTGGGTTTGTAACCCTCGGGCCGTGGGGTCCGAGTGCTCATGGTCTTTTTAAAGAAATTTCGAAACGGCTGGTTGACACTTCCCGTGACCCAAGGGCTGGCTTTTACCTTGGCCAGAGGCTAAACATTGCCATACAACGTGGTAATGCCGCCAGTCTCTTGGGTACATTACTAGTCGACAGCGATGCGGATGAGTTTTTCGACGCTATTTTCTAGTTTCTGTATAGTTTTAGATTTGATCTTGTTATTTTTACCTGTCTAAATAAACTAAAGTACTTAAAAAGATTAGGTCATATCAAACATAATATAAACATCTTTAGTATTTTTTTGCCATAAAAATAAACGGTATAAGTACCTAAGTATTATTAAATTGCACATCAAATAAATAATCACCTATCAATTTATTTCCATTGTTTATGTAGTTTTTCACATAAAAATACGACAGTCTTATCATAAATAATGACTGCACAGTAAATTAACCACCATTACGCCACCCAGGGAATCAAGAACCTGGTTGACACAGAGGAGCGAGCACAGGATAGCGCGAATGGCGGCATGGCTGACAGAAAACGAGAGACAATGCAATTGCAATTAAACTACACTCGAGAGCAATGAATCCGGGTCACTTAAAGAATGTTAAAAATCTCGGAAACTAAAAATGATAGGTTAATGCAATAAATTGTATTTAATAGACAATGTAATACTCCTTAAATGAAAGTAAAAAAAATATGAGTCACCATACATTTTATTAACACAAAATTACATAAAAAAAAAAACTGCTGATCTCTCCTTAAGAGCATTTACGCCGAACGGCATTTCATACAAACTTTCAAGCCCTTATTTTTCGAAATAAATGAACCGATTTTAATGAAACTTCATATGTATAAGCAGGATACAAAGGTCTAAAAAGTTAGTAGAAAACATTTTCAAAAAATAGTGTCACAGCCAAATTAGACCGATTTTAAATGTTCCATAGAAACAGAGATTTCCAGTTATCTTTTTTTAAATAAGACATTTTGAAAATGTTTTCTACTAACTTTTTAGACCTTTGTATCCTGCTTATGGGTATGAAGTTTCATTAAAATCGGTTCATTCATTTCGAAAAATAAGGGCTTGAAAGATTGTATGAAATGCCGTTCGGCGTAAACGCTCTTAAAACAAAAATAGGAAACATGAAATTTTTGAACTTTATTACGATTTTCTTGAATTTTAATACTTCGTATTGCCTCCTCGTGCTTCCATTACTGCGTTTACGCGGTTTGGCATGCTGTACACTAAGTTCCTTATACGATTTTGGGGAATATTCTCCCATTCCTCTGTGAGAGCAATTTTGAGCTCACGAAGCGTGATTGGGGGAGGGTTTCGTTGTTTTACGCATCTGCCTAGCTCGTCCCAAGCATGCTCGATCGGGTTGATATCCGGGCTGCGCGCTGGCCACTCCATACGAGTAATGTTCATCTCTTGAAGGTAGTCATTCATAATCCTACCTGTATGAGGTCGGGCATTGTCATGCATAAATATAGCATCCTCACCTAAATTGACCATAAATGGACCAACGTGATCATTGAGCATTTCTTCCACATATCTTACGCTAGTTAAAGAGCCGTTTTCTATGATCACCAGCTCTGTGCGACTTTCAGAAGAAGTTCCGGCCCACACAAGTACAGACCCACCACCGTAGGCTACTTTTTCTTCGATGCATGCTTGCTTGAATCTTTCCCCTGGTCTTCGATACACTCTGTGTCTTCCATCGTGCTTGTAGAGCATAAATTTTGATTCGTCGGAGAACATAACTTTTGACCAATCTTCAATACTCCAATTTACGTGGCTCTGGGCATATCTTAGTCTTGAAATACGATGCCCACGCTCCAGTTTAGGGCCGTTTGCAGGTCTAAGGGGTTTTAAGTTAGATTCAGCAAGCTGACGCACTGTCCATGCACTTGGGTTACTTCCTCCGAGGCGTCGAAACTGATTTGTGAGTTCAGTTCCTGTGAGAAAGCGATTTCGAAGCATGGTGTTCACCAAGTATCGGTCTTCTCGTGCTGTGGTACACCTGGTTCTGCCCGTTCCTGGTCTGCGTAGGTTAGAACCAGTTTCTTCGTAACGTCGGAGAACTCTTTGTACTGTTGACAGCGACACACCGACAGTCCTGGCTGTATCGCGCTGACTCCGGCCGGTTTCCAGCATTGTAAGTATTCTGGTGCATTCTTCAGGCGTAAGCGACATAATTTCAGCTTGAATAATGAACATAGAGCACTATCAACATGGTTTATGTACCCACATAAATGACAGATTACAAACAAAAGCAAAACCAAATGCTGTAATTTCGTAGTTCCATCTTCGAAAGTGGCCCTTTTTCAAATTTGATTTTTTTATGATATAACTTTACAATAACTAAGAAGTTTTAATACCTTCCTTTAAGGAGTATTACATTGTCTATTAAATACAATTTATTGCATTAACCTAGCATTTTTAGTTTCCGAGATTTTTAGGATTCTTTAAGTGACCCGGATTCATTGCTCTCGAGTGTATATTCTCAATCTTGTCAGCCGTAAGTGATGTAGTATAGTTTAGAACCAGGACGTGTGCGTACACGTTACAAACTATACACGAGCAGTACGCAAAGCTCGTGTATACATTGTAATCGCAGATTTAAAAATAGCAATACAAAGTATACGTGAGCCTGAGCAGTTTCCTATGGATGCGTTCTGGCCTTGTATAGAATGGCAAGACGCCGCGCCGCCGCCGCCGCGCCGCTGCGTGCCGACTGATGAGCGCCGCGGCGCCTGTACTCTGTCTGTATATAAGGTCTGTCTATTCATACACGAAATGTTTGAAGGGGTCATTTTAATCATCATTACGAATAACTTTTACTATAGCACAAAACGTGAAATCGCAAAAAAAATCTGCTGTTCCATATGTTTTGACGAGTTATGCGAAACTAAATGTAGGGAACAGCAGATCTTTATTTTCGCGATACTGTGTGCTACGCTAGGTCAGCTGAAGGTCAATGGGTTATGACTGTTTATAATGCAGGTAAGTAGGTATATAATTCTGAGCAGATTTTCCTTATGAATTGCATTGATTATGCACTTAATAGGATACGAGATGATGTTGTTGTCTCGGTTCATGTCTGTAGATATTTTAGAAAGATGCGCATTTCGGTTTGAAGACATGACACTTTTAATAATAGTCTCCCAGACCGTATTTCGGGCCATGGCAGTCAATCTCAACTGCAGGGCTCGCATAGCCGGAGACATTTTATCCATGGGGAGAGGAGAAAATACTATTCCCCTCTGTCAATTTTGTCCACCCTCCGAGCACGGCGACATGGGTGGATAAACTATTCACGGTGGACAAACCAGCAGGGCTAGCATGGCCGGAGACATTTTATCCACGGGGAGAGGAGAAAATACTATTCCCCTCTGTCAATTTTGTCCACCCTCCGAGCATGGCGACATGGGTGGATAAACTATTCACGGTGGCAGTAAGCACGAGACATTTTTATAGTACAATTAATTATATTTTCTCCAAGAGATATTCTTAAACCCACCATCTAAAGACGAGGACAAATTTCTCCCTTTGTTATGTAATTTTTCTCTTCCACTAGTCGCCATGCTATAGACGGGGGGTGAGTATCCACGTCTAATGTCAAAAAGTGATATAATTCTCTTTCCCCCTGTTGCCATGCTTTGGCAGGTGGATAAAATAATTTTATCCCTTGTCAGTGGAAATAACCGGTGGAGAAAAGTTTTATCCCCAGCCCATGCTAGCCCTGCTGCTAGTCGCTTTCGGCGCGGGAGATACCTATTATAGTGCACAAGTGTGTGCGCAGACATGCGTCCACTTTCCCTCACTATCATAGTCCGATGGGACGGTACGTAAAGCGACACGACCGGAGATAGATCAAGCGCAGGACCAACGACTTAGCGTGCTTTCCGTGACAAACTCCGGGATGTTACTAAAATACTAAGATATTCCTATTGGAACAAACCAATAACACTTTACCCGACCTGGGAACACCTGGGGACACTTTTAAGCTTTATTACAAAGTATCAAACGTCATTGTTTATTAGGCGCAATATTTATTATTACTTACAATGCTTACCGTATTGTTGTAGGTAATCCTTACTATTACAAAGAAAACGATCAATATGGACCCTGTCGGGCACAGCAAAATTAGGAGAGAGGAAGAGGGCTAAGTAGCAATTCAATATTATTAGAAATTATTAGCTGTGTTTAGTTGGGTGCATTGTATATGTATATGTCGGAAACGTCATTAATACGGGAGCTGACTTGACAACCGGAATCGGAACGCTAGCGCCATCTGGTGGCGTTGACAGAGTCTGGCCTGAGTTCGTGGGGGGTCGACGCTGGAAGGCAGCGCGAGAAGAACGGTGGAGCTCTTGGACATTGGACATCGTACGAACAACATGTGCTCAGAAACTGTCGGCGTTCCGTATCTGGTTGTGTCGTGTACCTACCTAGTGTGTAATTTGCTAGCGTGATTAAATTGTTTGTGAAATTATAATCTCATTTGAACTGCAAACCGTTTTTCTATTGCGCATTATCCAACACACAACCCACTGTAGCCCACTGTAGCCCACTCTAGTTCAAATATGGCTGATAATAACGAGACACACTATACTTTCCCCGTCATCAGAATTGGGATTAGTGTTGGTTCATGCGCAAAATCGGAACGCTTAAAATTAAAGTGATCGTTGACATTTGATCAACAAAGTGCAAACATGCAAACGCTTATTAAATAATCGCGTGTGAATCTGTCCAAGTTCGACCCAGACAAACCAGATGCGGATGCGCGATCATAGTACATGTTGTTTTGGGCATAGGCTGTATGCAGAAATACCTTTGCACAGTGACGCGCCAGGTGCGCCCTACCGCCACATTAAAAAAAAAAAGTGTGTCTGTAACCGGCGTTTGAGTTCGTCGTATCCTGTTTTCGTAATAAGAACACATGGTAGAACGCGTCGTGTGCAAACGTAACAGCACACAGTACGACAGCCGATTTGTGTTTTGCTGAAAATTCACTGCAAGGAGGTCAACTTGT
Organism: Mesoligia furuncula; assembly: GCA_916614155.1. Taxonomy (NCBI): domain Eukaryota; kingdom Metazoa; phylum Arthropoda; class Insecta; order Lepidoptera; family Noctuidae; genus Mesoligia; species Mesoligia furuncula. The sequence goes on along the minus strand of OU744816.1, from coordinate 1,597,857 downwards.
TGTGGCCGTCATTAAGGCGCACAAAAGGAGTCAAAGACGTGGCGTGGAGCTACCAGTGACATGGAGTGACAAGCCAAGCAGCCTGCAGCCGTCCGTGAAGCCCTTCGTGTGCTGCAGTGAGGGACTCCAGGACATGTCGCAACATGTCATGGGCCGCGGCCCGGTGCACGAGCAGTGGCAGCCAGGCGGATGGTGGAGGTGGACCGCGTGCTGCAAGCAGCAGCGGCGAGTGGACGTTTGCGTCGTACAGCTACTCTCAGGCACGTTAGAAAATAAAGGTGAGCTGTATTGTTTTGTTTACGATTCTGGTGCTGAATGCTCGTTAGTAAAAGCGAGTTGTGCAGCTAAATTAAGTGGCAAATGATTTAATAACGTTGTTGCATTGACTAGTATTGGTCAAACGCGTGTATTCAGCACAGAACAAATCATATGTAGCGATGCAATTAGCGAGCAAAGACTTAAGATTTTATACCCGACATTTACTGGCAAAGTAATATTATGATATGACAAATAAAGTAACATGTTGAACAGACCTAGTTTAAGTTTATTTTGATAAAGGCTCGTAGGCTTGTGACTCGTTTGGGTGGTGTGTAACTGGATGGAGGTTACATGTGGAGGTGACCGGATAGAGGTTGCCTGTTGTGTTAGTAACCGGATGGAGGTTACGTGTTGAAGACCGGATGGAGGTCGTTTGGTTTGATGCTTATAACTGGATGGAAGTTATAAGTGTGATGATATGAAGGCCCGATGGAGGCATGAGCGCTGCAATATTTTAAAGAGCTTTCTATTATTTGAATGAGTATGGGTGTTGTTCAACATGTCGCTTTGAGAGAAAGGGTTGGTAATGATTTTCATTAAAAGTAATTAACAAAAATTAAATTCTTTATTGCGAGTAACCATGAGACCCATACAGTGTTAGTAACAATAAACCAAACTTACAATTATGTTAGTGATACAATTACAACAATTTTCGCTTTGATTAGATAATCAAAGTTTATTTACATGGCTCTGGTCATTGGATGTTTTTGCTATGATTAATCAAAGTTTGTTTAGTTAAGAGGATTAAAGCTTTCTGTTTTCAAAAGTTAGAAGCCGTAAGTGGTCAGAATTGGCCGAGTGGAACATGCACTGCTGTTGGTTTTTTTTGTCGTTACAGGTTGGCGCGCGGCGGCGTGTGCGGGCGGGATGGCAGTGTCAGGCGGCGCTGCATTCTTTGGATCTCCTGTGGGAGTGCTCGCTGATCAGGGACGGTGCTTTTCGTGCAAGAGGTTTCACGACTTCTGCCAGAGAGGCAGTGACGGCGAGTGGATTGTCTACCGAATCTGGTGAGCCGTTTTCATTTTGTTTTGACTCTGGTACTGAGTGCTTCCCTGGTAGATAACAGTAAAAATGGTTACATTGTTGGGTGTAGCCCAATCTAATTTACAATGCAATTTTAAATAAGCTCACGTTAGTTTAAGAATGATGTCAGTAGGTCATGTACCAGTCGAAGTAGATAGTGATCACAGTGGTGATGAGCAATGAGCAAGCCTATGTAGTGGGAGCCACGCGAGTAGGTGTTCTCTAACGGGCGCGGGCGTAGTAAAGTTGTGTGTAGTCACAGGGTGATGGATGTGGATCCATGCGCTGGATGTGTGAGAGCAATGTGGATTGCTGGTCGGCCGGAGCACCGTGGCGTTAGAGTGGTTTACTCGTGTGTGGGTTTCCAGGTGCCTAAGGCTCTTAGTGAAAAAGATTATTGTTGTAATGTGGATAACGATGGTACATGGCCACGGTTGATGTTTTTTTTGCTATGATTGATTACAGTTTGATTACATGGCTCTGGTTGAATCAAGTACGCTCATGACGCTAAGGCACATGCCATGGCACAGGCCAAGGGATCAGAGTATTACTGACGAATTTGAGGAAAGCCAAGTAAAAGTCTTGTTGATGAAACAGAGCAGAGATTAAGTCGTGTGTGTGTGTGTTGTGTAGGGTTTTGTGAGAAACCACAAAGTCCGTGAATGACTTGGCGATCCGAGGGGATGCGCAAATGAATGGTTGAGTAACAGGAGGTTACTTGATAGTATGAGACACATGCACCTTAGTTGATTATTTAGTTTGTGATCTAGAGATTTGTTAATCAAATAATGAGTAATGCTCTGAACTCTGCAATTTTTTAGGTTGTTCGAATTTTCATTGTGTTTTTGCCTGTACCATATTGGTCAGGAGTGACCGAGCTATGAGATACTTTGCGGGTATGTTTGTTTACAGATTAACACACGAGGACGTGTGTATCGCAGGATGACCGTGTCGGAAACGTCATTAATACGGGAGCTGACTTGACAACCGGAATCGGAACGCTAGCGCCATCTGGTGGCGTTGACAGAGTCTGGCCTGAGTTCGTGGGGGGTCGACGCTGGAAGGCAGCGCGAGAAGAACGGTGGAGCTCTTGGACATTGGACATCGTACGAACAACATGTGCTCAGAAACTGTCGGCGTTCCGTATCTGGTTGTGTCGTGTACCTACCTAGTGTGTAATTTGCTAGCGTGATTAAATTGTTTGTGAAATTATAATCTCATTTGAACTGCAAACCGTTTTTCTATTGCGCATTATCCAACACACAACCCACTGTAGCCCACTGTAGCCCACTCTAGTTCAAATATGGCTGATAATAACGAGACACACTATACTTTCCCCGTCATATATATTTAAATTATTAGATTTGTGTATTTAAGTTTAGTATATTAGTTATTTTATGTAAGTACTAGCTGCTCTCCGCGGTTTCACCCGCGTAAATGTCGATCCCGTGGGAATATCGGGGTAAAAAGTAGCCTATTCGCACCTTCGGTAGAACAAGGACATAATTGCAGTTTTTGCTATTTTACAGGAGAGCTATTTTAAGATATTTATTGCATTCAGTGAGGTCTTGCTCTGTTAATATTGCTCGAAAGTTTTTCTTCTTTGCATGATATAAACTATATACTATATCCTTTTTAGGCGTATAGTTAACAAGAATTAAGAACTTTTAGTTTTTTTTCAATTAATTTTAATTTTAAAACAAAGTCACTATTTTCGCCTAGCGGATTTTTAAAGGAATTAAATGACTGTCTTTGTTCCTCCAGTTCAAATAGCATTTTTAAGGCATTTCTGTATACTTAACTCATTTTTGCAATTTTTGACAATTGTGCCCTTGTTCTACCGAAGGTGCGATATGTTAATCCAGGGTGTCAGCTACCTCAATACAAAATTTTATCAAAATTGGTCCAGCCGTTTGAGCGTGAAGAAGTAACAAACATATAAACACACCCCTGTTTGTACAGACACCCTTACGAGGACCTTGTTAGTCCTAGAACAAACCGAGGACCCTCCAAAAAACTGGTTTAAACACCTCGTAGGCCTTTTAGAATAAGATAGAAAGAGACAGGTGAATAAATCTATAGTGATGAGCTTATTGGGATAATGCTATCTCAACATTTTTCTGTATGAATTTCGGCTATCATACTGAGGACCTGAAATACACAGCTAAATGTGACCAGCGATGCACATACGAGGACTTTGTGTGAGCAAACCGAGGACCTCTTACGTAAGCCCTGGGACGTCCTTCCGAGGACGTATTTTTACACAATATTTCTTATAGCTTGTACAAAGTGCGGACGTTGTGTTAGACTTTATATCACTAAACCGAGGACAGTTTTTCGCGTAGAACTTGTACAAACCGAGGACCTGGAAAATCTACCTACCTAAAACATGTTACGTGTAAGATAATAATTATATCAATGTAAGTAGAATGTTCCGATTTATTTCTTATACACTTTTTCTAAAATGAAGTACCAAGCGAGGACGATGTCTTTACCTTTGTCGGCGCTTCTCTAAGGATTATTATTTTAGTATTAGATACTGCAGCCAGAGTTGTCTCTTCATGACGGTACTCCTCAGCACTTGATAGCATCGCCTTCAAATTTGGCAGAGGCATTACGTTTATGTAGTAAAAATAAAATAATTACCAGTTTGTACTGATGCTGCAGCCAGGGTCATTTCATTATGAGGGAACTCCTCAACAGTTGATAGCACCGTCTTCAAATGATGCACGTGCCTTATGTTTATCTAGTAACACCAAAATAATTACCAGTTTGTGTTGATGCTGCAGCTAAGGTCGTTCTTCATGAGGGAACTCCTCAACAGTTGATAGCACCGTCTTTAAATTTGGCACACGCCTTATGTTTATTCAGTAACACCAAAATAATTACCAGTTTGTGCTGATGCTGCAGCCAGGGTCATTTCATTATGAGGGAACTCCTCAACAGTTGATAGCACCGTCTTCAAATGATGCACATGCCTTATGTTTATCTAGTAACACCAAAATAATTACCAGTTTGTGCTGATGCTGCAGCCAAGGTCGTTCTTCATGAGGGGACTCCTCGACAGTTGACAGCATCGCCTTCAAATTTGGTACTCGCGTTGTATTTATCTAGTAACACCAAAATAATTACCAGTTTATACTGCAGCCAAAGTCGTTTCTTCATGAGGGAACTCCTTAACAGTTGATAGCACCATCTCCAATTTGGGACATGCGTTATGTTTTTCTAGTAACACCAAAATAATTACCAGTTTGTGCTGATGCTGCAATCAAGGTCGTTTCTTCATAAGGGAACTCTTCGACAGTTAATAGTATCGTCTTCAAATTTAGCATACGCATTAAGTTTAAGTTGTAAAATTATTTTTATTATCAGTTTCCATGATCCCGCAATGTATTAATTAGCAAAAAAAAAAGCAACTAATCGTCGTAATCGTCTAAACTTACTGTGGAGTACCTTAATTTGACAGGACTAAACTAATACTTATCTTCTGTCCTTTTCTTAATGAAATAGAAAGGAAAAGATGCACTGAACATAAATTTAGTTTAGTTTGTGAACAAGGGAATCGGAGCCATTAAGTTATTAAGTTTTCATGCTTCCCAAATTATTTTGATCTCACTTAATAATATTTCTTTGTTTTCTAACTAAGAATTGTGTTATGTAATTTTATGTCAAGTTTTTAGCCCAAATTATGTCGATCTCTTTTAATTATGGTTTCTATAAGTCTTTTTGTTTGAGATGTTTTCTAATAACTGTTATGTAAGTTTTCTAATCATGCTTCTCAAAGATGTTACTGCAACTTGATGATTATTTCTATAAGTAGATCATGTAAAGTTTATGTGGTTTTCTTTATTACGTTCATGTTCAGTATTTCTTTGTACTTTATATTTGCTTCAAACCTTGCTGCAGACATTTCACCTAGGAAGGCATTTACTTTAGATTCTTTATGAAAAGCACACGTATTCAGCTCCTATGACAACACAATATTTTATGGTGCAAATCATAGTTACTTATATAATACTAGCTGACCCGGAAAACGTTGTTTTGCCATATAAATTATTTCTAGCTGCCCAGCGCTACTTCGTTCGCGTGGCGTCCTACCCTACCCCTACCCTACTCCTACCCTACTAATACACTACTCCTACCCTATTCCTAGCCTACTCCTACCCTACTTCTAACCTACTCTTCTTACCCTACTCCTACCCAACTTTACCTACTCCCACCCTACTCCTATAAGTAAATAAAAAACTTTTTTACAAAAAAAACAACCGACTTCCAAAAACACTATAAATAAAGAGAAAAATAACTTTAATTTCGGAAGTCGGTGTCTTTGGATTTGTATTTTAGTTTTTGCCACCGACTTCTGAAATTAAAGTTATTTTTCTCTTTATTTATAGTGTTTTTGGAAGTCGGTTGTTTTTTTTGTAAAAAAGTTTTTATTTTTCACTTTTTAGCGGTTCAGTTTGTAATTTATCTAAGTTATAATAGCCTAATGTCAACTGCTTATCACCTTTTACAAAATATTGCTATTCCCGATGCATGGACGTTAATTGTTGAGGAGTTCTCCTAGTAAGAACCAGGAGAACTGGAGCTGATTGAGAAGTCACCATCAGCTCCACTTCACCATACGCATTGTAATGAGCATAAATTGCTTAGCAGCCATATTAAAGTAATCGAATCGCAACCCGTGAAATATTTGTCATTGAGTAGTGCCATTTGTGGTCTTCATCATCAGCTCCACTTTACCAAATCATAATTTCCGAGAGCAAATGCTCAAGTTACTTTAATAATAGACTTGGGCAAGAAAAATTTTGCTAAGGGCCAAGTTTATGTTACGCTTAGTCGTGTAAAGACGCTGTATGACATTGTATTATGCGACTTGGAACCTACCAAATTGCTAAATAGACCACATGACGAAAAGGCATTGCGTGAAATGCAACGATTGAGGCTTTTATAAATCATCATCAGCCAATTGCAGTTCACTGCTTGACGTAGACCTCCCGAAGTTTGCGCCAACGTTCGCGATCCTCCGTTTCTCTCATCTAGCCACTACCGGCAACCTTTGTTAGGATAATTATACAGAAGAAAAACTCGCAAAAGTACATATTTCACTTTAAGAAGTATTTATTCGTTTTTAGACTAGATGCTGATAATCCTGGCTGCAGCATCAGGCCAGACTTATGTCAATTTGCATTGAACTTAAAATTTAGTCCTGTTTAAAATGAGCCCAAACACGACTACGGTGCTGTAATTTCAAGGTTTGTACTTTTTCTGATGCTCGACTGGCTTCAGCATCAGGTCTCTATGTACTTCGGTGTTCCTCATTAACAGTACGTTTATCCACACATCGAGCCCTTTTCAATGAGCCTAAACACGATATATTTGCTTTTAGTTGTCGAGGAGTTAGGTACTCTGCAGACTATCCTGACTGCAGCATCAGGTCATAACTTGATGATCATGAGACCAAATGTGGCAAATGCTCTATCAAACATCAAAACAATTTACTAAAACAGTCCTTGCCTGTTCGAGTAACTTTTTACAGTTAAGGAGTTGAACCTTCCATCATCAGCCCAGCTCCCTGAGATGGTGACAACCGTACGCAAATACACAAGATACTTCATAAAATATGCGAAAAACAATAAGTGAGCCTATAAAATTTGAGGGTTGCTCTCGATTTCTCTAAGATCCCATCATCAGATCCTAACTTGGTGACAATGGGACCACCTCAGAACTATCTACTTTCGAACAAAAAAAGAATTTTGAAAATCCGTCGAAAATTGGCGGAGTAATCGATGAACAAACATACAAAAAAAAAAAGAAAAAAAGAACATACAAACATCCGAACATAGTACCTCCTCCTTTTTGTGAAGTCGGTAAAAATATTAAAAAAGAGTATCTGTATATCCGTCTCCTGGTTCTACGCTACCTCCCCACCAATTTTCAGCCAAATCTGTTTAGCCGTTCTTGAGTTATAAATAGTGTAACTAACACGACTTTCTTTTATATATAGATAAGCGAGCCTAGGTACTTAGCACATACTGCAGAAGAAGCCTGATTGTTCCTCGTGCACCTAGTAGCTACTAACAATTTGTTTAAGGATTCAGTCTACTTTCGATTTCCTCCTTCATAATTTTATTTAAATGATAGAATATTTGTCTACACACGAGGAAAACTGTCGAAACGAGGACTAGAATACACACTGTTCGGAAAATCTACCAACCGAGGTCTTAAATACACATTGTCTGGGAAAGCTAGCTAACCGAGGACTTTTGTGTTAAAGTTAACACACAGGTCCTCGGATAATACAACAAACGTGAAATGAGTGTAAAGAGTCTGTGTATGAGGCGACAGTGGCACCATCTGGTGGATACACAATGTTTGTGTAAGATTATGAATAATCTTGATCAAACCGAGGTTCAGACAACTTTTTCGTATTAAGTATATAGGAAGACTCAAAATCGCTTGCAGAATGCGAATCTTTGGTCAAGTCAAACCGAGGACCCTCGAAAAGGTCCTCGCTTTGAAAAGGTCCTCGGTCGTGCCTTGTGTATTCATACGCACGTCCTCGGATGGTACTTAAAACAAACACACACACACCACACACTCACAAACTTTCGCCTTTATAATATTAGTGTGATAGTGTGATTACCTTTAAATTTTAAGATTGATCGCCATGACCGCTATTCGGTATAGCGGTCATGGCGACCAATCTTAAAATTTGTCCAAATAAACTTTTTTCTTTCTTTCTTTCAATCTTGGCGGAGGATAGCCATCGACTCAGGAGAAAATACGAGGGACCCGTCACTCCATCAACTTCCTAACCCCGGGCTGTCACAAAGAAATTCATAATAGAAGGATCCAATAGGTAACACTTTTCTCGACCTGGGAATGTCCTGGAAATCAAGACCAACGGTGGCAACGGGGTGTAGAATTTGGTACTTAAATCTGCACAGACAGACTTACGTAAAGATCTTTTAGGACATTTAAAATGTAGGTAATATCCTCATTGTACATAATTATATGTCACAGTCACAATTCATAAAGGTGAAAACTAGTTTTAACTACAAAAAGCGGCCAAGAGCGAGTCGGACTCGCACACGAATATTTAACACTAGTAACATTTTTTTTAAATACTTTATTTAAAAAAAAATACGTTTCTTGTATAGGGACTGTTGACCCTTAAAGTTTTAATTTAATTTAATTTTTATTATATGAGATGACTCCCTACCTCTTACGGTTCAAAAGATGTGTGGACGAACATGGAACCCAAAAATTCAGTCAAAACTAGTCAAACCCAACTCAAAACCATTTTTCAAAATTTTTTTTAGTAACCCAGGCAAAGGAAGTTTTTAGGGATCCGTACCCAAAGTCAGATGTTGTGGCGCGATTCCAACCTTTCGACCCTCAGAGTCTAGTTGGTCTTCACCATCAAATACTGCACGACTTCTCAGTTGTCGTGGAGTGATGCAGACGCGAAAGGTACAGCTGCGTCGTAGGCACAGCAGGGCGCAGCAGCATGTTGGGTCCACTCGGTGCGGTGCCACACATGTTACGAGAACAGGGCTTCTTCTTCTTCCTTTCTACTTTCGTAAAACCCCTAATCAACTTGGCTGGCTCTTGGCAAAGAGCAACGGAACGCAGTCAGGGCAGCTTGAGCACCCTTTACCAGGTTTTCCCCTTTTCTGGTTTATCGCTTAGGCTGCGACGCATCTGAATTGCCGCTGGTGACAATAGCAGCGTAGGCACGTTTAGGGGTCAACATCAACGCGAGACGTTTCCGAAAACACACGCCGCGACATATACTTACAGGTAAACCTTAACTTATGTTAGTTTTGTTCAAACTGAGTGCTTTGGCGGGCGTAAATGCGCGCGAAAATGGCGGGAGATAAATATTTAATATTATTTTGTACTTTAAATATTTTGTGTTTCGTGACCTGTGAGCTTAATCTAAGTGAAAGTAAGTTTTTTATTTATTTTTTTATTCAAAATGGGCCAGCTCTTGACCTCGGTGAAACGATGCGTGGACGACGTTGAAATGATGGATGAGGTCTGCGATGGAATGAGCAAGCCCAGAAAACGCCTGTTCACTCTTACTTTGAAGGCATATGTGGAAGGGAACAGAGACGCTGGTAGCGAGTTCCACACTTTGGCTGTGCGCATAATAAATGTGGAGGAGAAGCACTGAGTGGTCGGATGTGAAGAATTAAGGTTTCAAAAAATACTTTAGGATTTGCTACAGTTATAAGGGAATGTTGCAACTCGGCTAACAATAATCATTACAATAAAATGAAACAGACCTTTGATTCCCTCGTTAGTGTAGTGGTCGCAAACGAAACTGCTGAGGTTAGGGTTCTAGGGGGTTTGATTCCCAGGTTGGGAAAAGTCCCAGCAAGCCCAGAGTCTGGATTGAACCTCAGTTCATGGCAACGGGTTCACTTTCAATAAATACAGTGGTCTCCAAAAGTTAGTTGACATTTGACTTGAAGATAACAGACAAATGTGGGTGTACCTACCATTGTTTTACTGTTCTGTCAACTTTCAAGGAACTGTAGGTGGTACTTAGTGTATAAAACAGTAACCTAATTGCAAAAGAAACTATAAATCTCAATGTGAATCATTTTGAAGGATGGCTATTGGTAATCCATTAAATCTGTCCGCTCATCAACGTAAATAATGCGATTAATATTGTTGAACAGTCAAAATAAAAACAATTGCTATTGATAGTGTGTTACGGAATCAATGCGCAGATCCATATCTAACTGACCATTTTCCACTAAACCTACAAAAAAATCAGATTCCTCCGAACCTGTCTTTATTTATAGTACCGGGTACTATAGTTTCTGCTTACCCCCATGTGTAAAGGCTTGACTTTAGGTTCTTAGGAGAGTTCAAAAGCCCTGTTACTATTAGCCTGTATCATCCCACTGCTGGGAAAAGGTCTCTCTCCACGACTTCAAGTGTTTGCGATGGTCGTTTGTTTTCTCTAGCTCTCCCGCCATCTAGTGCGGGGTCTGCTGCGACACCTTCTGGCTGTCACAGGGCTCCATATAGTGACTATTTCAGCCCACAGCTCATAAGCATGCGGCAGACGTAGCCACACAGTCCCACTTCAACAAAAGCCATGACAAGGTCAAAATTCAGACACGTCGTATGCAATGACATTGGAGCACTATCGTACAACACATTACGATCTGATGAACTCAAAATACAAGCTTGACTGGTTTGTGGCCAGTTTTCCACAAGATTAATATTCAATGACGTCGTTTTTATAATAATAATTCTGCTGTTGTATGGTTTTACATATTCATCGATTCCTTGACCGGCAAAGCCCTTTTCATAACAGAGAAGAAAATAAGCAATAAGCATATATACCACGATATACAATAGCATATATTGATAATTCTCTCTAGGTTTGCTCACTGTAAGTTGGTGATTTCAGAGTTTTAAGTCTAGGTTTCCTCATAATTAGATTACCATGTCAGTGATGCATATGAGATTTACTTAGAAATACATGACGCCATTTAGAATCCAGGTAGCCTGGTTGAAATGGAGATCATTGTGTGGCATACTATGCGACTCTCGTATTCTGATTAAAGTCAAGGGCAACGTATACAAAAGGCCAGCTCTACTTTAAGGATCTGAGTGCTGGCCAATGAAAAAGATAGATGAACAGAAAATTCACAATAAAGAGATAGATGTTATGATGGTCTGGTGAAGTTTCGAAAATGGATAAAACGAATATTATATCCATGGTACTATTAAAGTTGCTAAGATACACGAAAAAAAAAACTGAAAATCGCTTGCGCTGGTACGGACATGTGATGAGGCGTGATCTTGACCATAATATGACTAAAAAGTTATGAATATAGAAGATGGAAAAAGAGGCCGTGGACAACCACCAATAACTTGGCTACGAACAATAAAAATGACATGATAGCGAGCAACACAACAAAAGCGACAACCCACGACCGAACGGTGTGGCGCACAAGTATTAGAAGGGCTAACCCTAAATAAATTGGGATAATGACCCAAGAGAAAAAGAAGAGGAGACATGGCGCCAGCTCAAGCTTTGATTTCGGCCAGCTTTTGGTCCAACTTAAAAGCACCCACCTACAAAACTTAACTAAAGCCTTCTTCGTTCTCTCAGAATATTAGCTTAAAGATTATACAGTCAGCGGGTTAGCATAGCTCATGATGAGCCCATCGAATGTGTGTCGGCCTCATTCTTATGGAAGTTTTTTTGGGCACCCTATATTGAACCTAGAGTTCAAGGCAAAAGAATTCTAGGTTCGTAAGCATCATTCAGCCTCCCACAAGGTGAACTGATGACCTGGTCAAGCCCGCAGGAATCCATTTGATACGAGACGCAAAGAACCGGTTCAAGTGGCGGTGCTTGGAGAATGCCTATATCCAGCTGGGCTAGAGCTTTCTATCCAGCAGGCTTTCGGCTGAAATGATGATGATGAGCATCATATATGTGGCCTAAGATAACGTTGCTAATTATTATAACTCAGATATTCACAGTCGACTATGTTTTATTTCAGACTCTCCGTGTGTCACACAAGGCTTGCGAGGTACTTGTGTGAACATATTCAAATGTAATTCAGCTGCACTGACATATTTATATGTAAGGATTGTTGATTCAATATTTTATGTATTATGAAAGTCAAATGAAATCAATTAAACCGTTATCTGGCACATTTGAACAATAATTGCCAAAAAGTATTTCAGTTACTCCGGAAGTTGACCCTAAACTGTATTTTATATTAAATACGAGTATATTTTGAGAAGAACTGCCAAGCAAGTCCTTGGTTTAAGAATTTTGAGAAAACTAAACTGTAGTCAAATGCTTTTTTTTCAGGCTAATGCAGGCTTTGATCCAATAGAGTACAAGATTCCAGACTTACCAGATATATGTTCCTACAAGGACAACGAGCCTGTTGTTTGCTGCACTGACTGCGACATAGGTGAAGAAAAGTAAGCAAATATTAGGTCTTAGCCAAGAGTTATTTATCCGCCTGAGCATACTAACCTGAAGGTTTGGTTAGTAAATTGACCCTGAAGACATAATATCAAACTCCACGATCGACTACAATATAATGTTTGTGATCAAAAGTGATTCCTATATCTAGTTCTAAGTTAATTTTCTTCTCAGATACCGCAACACAGCCGTAGGCCCTTATGGATACATGTTAAACAAAGAAGGTCCAGTCGCTAGACAGAGTAAGTGGTATCTGTGGTGTAAATGAACTATATATAATTTTAAAGATCACGTAAAGACAGAGTAATTCGTTTTGTTTTTCAGAATGCTTTGATTACTTCCAAGGTCTACCATTCTCGTGCCGATTCCCTGGAAACTTTATTATCGATAAGATTTGGCTTGATGACAGGAAATGCCATAACCATACTTTAAAACACAACGGGGTGGGTTTCGCTGCAGGGGGACGAAACGCAGAGAAATGGGAGTTTCCGCATGTGGTATGTTATTTTATACTTTTGATTTGTGTTTTGTTTTCAGAGTGCATTGATTATTTTCAAAGCCTTTTCGTGTCGATTCCTTTGACGGTTTTATGTAGAAAAAAAAATTGGATTGAAGAAAGAGAGTGTAGGAATCGGTAGTAAACTGGGTTATGTTTCCATTATCATCATCGCTATTATCAAATCGTTAGATTTGTCCCGTCCATTCTGTCCATTTTGATGCCTCTGTCATACATAACGTCACAGTCGCTATAAATATATGCCATACTATTTGAGATGTGTGGGCTCATTCTTCGCAGTATTCACACTTTTCGCGCTGTTTACGATGAGGAAAAATCTGACGATTGAAACCATTGCTCAATAATAATTAAAAGTCAATCCTTCTCAGGCTTTACTCGGTTATGGAGATGACGTGGAGTCTGCGCAGTGGCTGTGTGGAGGCTCTGTGATCAGCGAGAGATTCATACTCACTGCAGCTCACTGCACATCGACTCGAGTACTGTAAGTTTTCAGTCGTCATATACAGGGTGTTTGGTGCATCGTTTGCCAAATGGAATTGGCCGAAAGGAGAGGTCATTTGCTAACTCTTAAGGCCCAGTAACTCATTCCTTGTTACACCGGTTTTTTTATTATGACTTTTTAATTTTTATTTAGAAAAATACAAGAACTCTGCATTTAAGCTTAAATTTAAAAAAAAGTTATGAATATAGCCTTCAAATTTTATTTTACTTCTTATGTTTACTCTTGTATGATTCTATGAAATTCAATGCTGTAACGGAACGTTACATGACTATTCATGTTTTATTATTAAGTGTCAAACGTATGCTACGAATGTTGTTCTTTGAGGGTGTACGTCTCGGAACGCAGCGGTATGGAGTGCGGGGAGTGTTCGCTTCATATATGTGACTAGCGCGCCCGCGCACCGCGGCCAGTCGCTTCTAGACTGATCTCTGAGTAGACGTATTGCATCCTCATACTACGACCTCTCGAGCGCACTAGCCGAGACAATCGACTAGCGACTGGCCGCGGTGCGCGGGCGCGCTAGTCACATATATGAAGCGAACACTCCCCGCACTCCATACCGCTGCGTTCCGAGACGTACACCCTCAAAGAACAACATTCGTAGCATACGTTTGACACTTAATAATAAAACATGAATAGTCATGTAACGTTCCGTTACAATGCATTAGCAAGTAATTTTGAATTTCATCAAAAACTTTGTGAGTTATTAAAAAGGAATTAGATATTTTAATCTAGTTCCCAAAGTTTTTACCACTACATTCGAGATAAGACGAAGATTTCGCGCGTGTGTACGCAATAGTGGAGGACAATTTGAACAAAATTTATAATTAGGTACTTATTAAATAAAAGTTAATTTTTTATTTCAAGTTTAGGGAAAGTTAGAACCCTAGAAAGAGATAAGAGACTGCGTAAGAGTGAGATAACACTATACACCTACTTAAATAATGTTATTTATGTGAAAACTAGTGTTCTTCACGTTACCAGTTTGTCTTTTTCTGTGTGGTGCCGGACGTAATGAATAGCACCACCCCATACTTCCCGTGGGTGTCGTAAAAGTTGACTAAAGGGCGTACCGGAGAATGGGCAGCAGCGTTCTCTATGCATTCCACCACCATACCATACTGCGGTCACCAACCCGCCTGCCAAGCGTGGCGATTATGGCAAACCCCCCCTTTTGGAGGAGGCCTATGTCCAGCAGTGGGCGTCTTTCGGCTGAAATGATGATGATGAGTGTTCTTACCGTAATATCGAATATCAGCCTGATGTGTCTCGATTCACATTTAGCGAATTATTGAAGTTAATTTTTTTTTTAGGTATATTGCACACCGTTGGAAAGGGGACAAACTAGAGAACTTTTCTACTACTTGCAACACACTCTTTTCTTTTCTTTTTTTTTTTTTTTTTTTCTTTTATAGAACTTTTTGAAAGAATTCGAAGATCCCGATCGCTTTTAGTTTTTTTTTTACAGCAATTTAAAGTTGAGTGTTAAGTGTATTTTTCCTTTTTTCAAAAACTTTGTGAGGTATTAAAAAGGAACTAGATGATAATAGCTAGTAATTTTGAATTTCGTAGAACCATACAAGAGTAAACATAAGAATTAAAATAAAATTTGAAGGCTATACTCATAAATAAAAAAAAATTAAGCTTAAATGCAGAGTTCTTGTATTTTTCTAAATAAAAATTAAAAAGTCATAATAAAAAAACCGGTGTAACAAGGAATGAGTTACTGGACCTTAAGAGATAGAAAATTACCTTTCCTTTCGGCCAATTCCATTTGGCAAACGATGCACCAAACACCCTGTATATCAGTTCCACTTCGGCTAGAGCTTTCTAAAATACAATATGTTTTTAGGGGAAGCATATCATATGCCGCACTGGGGCTTCTGAAAAGGTCCGACCCCAAGGAATCCTGGAAAATATACAAAATCAAGAGGATCATCATTCACCCGGAATACATGGCACCTTCCAAGTATCATGACATAGCTCTCTTAGAGACAGAAATTGAGTAAGTGTAAATATTTTTAGTTTTAAGCAGATTACATTTCTGGTGTTCCACAGGGCAATGTGTTGGGTCCTTTCAAGTTTTTACCATTCTCAAATAAGTTTACATGACGAGTACTACATATTATGGATATAGGTGAACACTCATTTTTTTCTAATGATTTCAGGATAGCTTTCGGCAGAGGCTTACTGCCTGCGTGCCTGGATGTAGGGAAAGAATGGAAGCTGTCCGCTGATGCATCCGGCTGGGGTCGTCTCGGACACAGGCAAGCTTTAGCAGATGTATTGCAAGTAGTAAGTGCAGAGTTAAAAAAAATATGCACCTATATTTTAATGATTAGGTACATTACTATTTACCTATTTCTATAATAAAAGCTAATCTTTCCCCAATAATTAAATATTTTACGTATTTTTTGCTGTCAATTAAAAAAATAAATGTTAATTTTGTTATTATTTGGACTAAAAAATTAAAACACTGGTTAGGATGTTGCTTGTAGAATAATGTGACAAAAAATCATAATGATTGTATGTATATTTAGTATGGTTTTTATTGTAAAAATATTTTTAGAGGTATCTTCATAATTTTTAGGGTTCCGTACCAAAATGGTAAAAAGGAACCCTTATGGTGCGAATCAGTCTGTCTGTCTGTCACAGCTGGATATCTCAAGAACTGCTAATGCTATCAACTTGAAATTTGGAATAGTTTTAGATGACGTTTGCCCAACTATTTTGCAAATAAGAAAGAAATAAAAATATATACATTTTTTTTTTTGCAACAGGGACTGAAAGAGGGTCTGAAGAATTCGAAGTGAAGCTACTAGAGGATGTGGGATATCATATGAAAGAGCGCTGTTTGCGCATTCTCAAACATTTTTTTATTTGTTTTTTAAGCCGCATAGTTTTCGACTTTTGATGAAAAATGTAAAAAAAATATCGTTTCCCTTATATCCGAAGTTTGCAAAGAAAAAGATCTGAAATAATTCTTTGTGATAGAAATTTATGTAAAGTTAACAGGAAAAATAAAAAGATGGCACACTTTTTTACAATTTGTCAACAAAAGTTACATTAGTTCCACTATTGGTCAAAAGACGGTGCTGACATAAAACTGCAATATTCTACACCGCATCGCGCAGTGTTAAAATTATATTAAACTCTGACGAATCTATATTCGTCAGAGAATTTTAACAAATTTTCGATTAAATATTTAAAAACATATTATTATGATGATACGGAACCCTTGCTGCGCGAGTCCGGCTCGCTCTTGACCGTTTTTTTTATTGTTTGTTTTCCTGTGCGTGTTTCAAATAAAATATTTCTCTTTATTCTTTCTTTTCTTAACTTTATTTTCCAGGTGAATCTGGAAGAGTTTAACGAAACAGAATGCTCGACGATGTACAGACCACACAGACACCTCAGTCGCGGCTACGACCATGACAAGCAGATGTGTTACGGATCTCATTATGAAATAGTGGACACTTGCGAGGTTAGAAAGTCATAGAAAAATAAAAACTTTTTCAAAAAAAAAACAACCGACTTCCAAGAAAAAACACTACAAATTGAAAAATAATTTTTACAAAAAAAATAATTTTATTTTGTAAAAAGTTTTTATTTTTCACTTTTTATTCACTTTTTAGTGGGTCCGTTTGTAATTTATCTAAGTTACAATAGCCTAATGTCAACTGGTCATCACTTGTTACAAAATATTGCTTTTCCCGATGTTGGGACGTTAATTGTTGAGGAGTTCTCCTGGTAAGAACCAGGAGAACTCCTCAACAACCACTCACCATACGCATTGTGACAAGCCTAAATTGCTTAGCAACCATATTAAAGTAATCGAATCGCAACCCGTGAAATATTTGTGATTGAGTAGTTCCAATGGCCATCTGTCGTCTTCTTCATCAGCTCCACTTTACCAAATGATGATTTCCGAGAGTTTCGTTATAGCTTTTGGTATTATAGCTTTTATAGCTTTTGGTGGCACAAAACTAAAATACAAATTCAAAGACTTCCGAAATTAAAGTTATTTTTCACTTTATAGTGTTTTTTGGAAGTCGGTTGTTTTTTTATTTTGTTAAAAAGTTTTTATTATCGCGTTATTCCAAAGGGATCGACACTTATGCGGATGAAACCGCGGGGCGCAGCTAGTAGTAGATAAGTCTATCAAGCCCAAAAAGAGGTGCGTGGCCAAAAAAGGACTAACGCCGCCATCTGGTTTTTCAAAACATTTCACAAAGCGCCGTTTGACCGCCGTTTCACCTGACCTAGAATGCTACTAGGATCTGGATGTCGTTGACTGGAGCTGGTTAGTAAACATCTAGTAATAAATAATCCCGCTTTGCAGTCGGACAAAAAATACGATCCGTTTTTTTGATAATAGACAAAACAAGAGAACTCTATGTTTAGGATTCTTTTTTCTGGATAGGTTGACGCAAGCATGAATAGTAGAATACGATTTAATCGTACATTCGTACTCATGAGTCCATGTTTTGATCCATTGCGAATGGGGATAAAACTGCCACTTGCTCACTCCAGATGTCGCTACTATCACTACTCCAAGAATTTAATTGGCTGTCCATCCATAATTTTTTTGTAAACATGCGACTTCTTTTAACGTTTCATTAATTAATATGCCACGTTGTTCAGCTGTTGACTGCAAAATTTCGGGGGTCCATGTATTTCCCAAAAATATAAATTAATAATTTTAATAAGTGTGCGCGCATATTTTCAAATATTGCTAGGTAGATGAATTTTCCTAAAATTTTAACAAATACCGGACCGAAACAGCTTGAAAGGAAAAATTAAACTAGTACTAAAAGTATGATTTTGTTATCCCACAGGGTGATAGCGGTGGCCCTCTCCAAGTTAGCAATTCTAAATGCCTGTACCACGTCTTGGGAGTGACGTCATACGGCAAGGACTGCGGCATCCTCGGCTCAGCCGGCATGTACACCAGGGTGTCGCACTACGTGCCCTGGATCGAGAGTATCGTGTGGCCTGAAGAAACTGAAGCAAGAAGGAAAAAAGACAACCTGTGGCTAGATAAATGGTTAAGTTAAGAGAAAAGAAGTATGTAGACTGAACGTCAGTGGTACAACTTCGATCTTGAGCTGGCTTAGCGTAGTACGAAGTTTCAGTAGATTATGAGGCCAACTTATGTTAGTTTTGTTACCACTGACTTGTGGCCACCTTACTAATACTGTTCACCAAGGTAATAAATCAGGAGGATCTTAAAACTAACCAATTTTGTCTTTTATTTATTCAAAAATCCAACAGCGATTAAATATATACAATATAGATTGCATATTACATCTTGATATTATGGCGAATTAATTACCTATAGGTTATTCTGTTAAATAATTGCTTGCTTTTCGGCAACAGCACCCTCGAAAACTTCGTAAAATATTATATCTACACCCTCACCCACCACACCCACAAAACGCTATGTGACAGCCTTGGCCGATAGCTCTCAAACGGCCGAATAATTGCTTCCAAACGACATAATTAAGATGCTCCAACCGTTTCATATGCCGCACACCCCTCTAGGTTGCTCTGTCTAATCGTCCTCAGCTAGACGATGGAATTTACTGTAGCACAGTAAACCAACACTGCTTCCATGACGTTCCTGAGAATACAACGGCAGTGTCGTCCACGAGAAATCAAAATCAAAATATTTTATTTCACAAACGTCAGAAGCTAGGTGCACGGTTCCAATTGGTCGTTTCCTATGGAGAAGAGCCGGCAAGAAACTCCACGGTTACTAAAGTTGCAACTAAAAGTACTCAGAAGCCTATAACGGTAAACTAAAAAGCTTTAGAATATGTGGATACCAATATCTTGGTAAGCAAATGTCCTTCAAAATGTCGAGACACGTAGATGAGATCGAAGGGAGAATAAACATGACTTAGAAGAAATTTTGGAGTCTAAAAGAAATAATAAAATCAAAACTCCCCATGAACTTCAAGAAAAAGGTAATGGACTCATGCTTACTACCCTGCCTATCCTAGGGTTGCCACACTTGGATATTTAACAAAGCGACGAAGAACAAAATACAAACGAGCCAACGAGCAATGGAACGGGGCATCCTTAACATCCGATTAAAGGACAAACAAAGAAATGAAGACGTCCGTAAGAGAACAAATGCTCTAGACGCCCTAGAACACCCAACGTCTGAAGTTGGCGTCTGGGCAGGCCATGTAGCACGCCTACCTGCCACAAGATAGAACCACGACATGGTCGGGACCAACAGGAAGAAAACCCAGAGGACGACCACCGGAACGCTGGGTAGATGAACCTAATAAAAACATAGGCAAAGACTGGATGGTCAAAGCCAAAAACGGGGAAAACTGGAAAAAATTGGGAGAAGCCTGTACCCGAAAAGGGGATAACCTTGTAGAAAAAGTATACATTGTGTTTTTTAATTATACATATGTCGGAAACGTCATTAGTACGGGAGCTGACTTGACAACCGGAATCGGAACGCTAGCGCCATCTGGTGGCGCTTGACAGAGTCTGGCCTGAGTTCGTGGGGGGTCGGCGCTGGAGGACAGCGCGAGAGGAGCGGTGTGGAGCTCTTGGACATTGGACATCGTACGAACAACATGTGCTCAGAAATTGTCGGCGTTCCGTATCTGGTTGTGTCGTGTACCTACCTAGTGTGTAATTTGCTAGCGTGATTAAATTGTTTGTGAAATTATAATCTGATTTGAACTGCAAACCGTTTTTCTATTGCGCATTATCCAACACACAACCCACTGTAGCCCACTCTAATTCAAATATGGCTGATAATAACGAGACACACTATACTTTCTCCGACATATATTATTTTTAATGTAATTTTTTTAATAATCCACTTGTATAAATTGCTATATTTTCTTTTCTTTTTGGTTATGGAAATAAAGGCTATATTATTATTATTACTGACAAGTAGTTCCAGAGATTAGCGTGTTCAAACAAACAAACTCTTCAGCTTTATTATTACCCTTCGATCGACCCATGCGGCTGTTGGTCCATTCCCGTTGTCCCCATTGACGGTGTCCCTGTTAATGGGGACAGCGGAACTCAATAACTTCACATTTAAGTCTGCACAAATAGGTCCTAAAAGTATATCGATCGGCCGACTATAAGGCCATTAATCACCGGCTAAGCCAGATCGACTGGCTCAACGAAGTGAGCCCTAGGACACTCGAAGATGCCGTATTATTTTTCTATGACACAGTCAATGAACTACGTGATTCTTTTGTACCAATTAAGACGGTAGTTCCAAGCAGCAAATACCTTCTCTGGTTCAAACAGCCTCTTATAAAAATTCTAAAAGAAAAAGCCAAGTACCACGCAAAATTTAAGGAATACGGAAACCAGTCTGATCATGAGTCTTTTGTTTTGCTCCGACAGCGTGCCAAGGATGTTGAAAGTGAAATGTTTAGCTGCTATATTACAAAAATTGAAGAAGACATTTTTAAGACCCCCAAAGCGTTTTGGTCGTATGTAAAATCAAAAAATCAAATCAATGCTTATCCTTCCTTACTTAAATATAGAAACATCACGTCAAGTATAGGAGAGGATATCTTGAACATGTTTGGCGACTATTTCTATTCTAACTTTCTCAGTTCTCCTAGTGGTATCAACGGTGACGACAATCTTTTCACTGACCAAGCGCAGGGTTCAAAAATGTATTTGAGTGATATTGTTTCGGACATACATTCAGTCGAAGTTAATGAATTAGAAGTATTCAATCTACTTAAAGGAGTTGACTTATCTAAATCTGCAGGACCAGACAATATTCCGCCAGTTTTTATACTCAACTGTGCCAAAAGTATGACTCCTCCTCTTTCGCTTCTATTCAGGCGGTCCCTAAATTTAGGTGAGGTACCTACAATTTGGAAGTCGGCGTTAATCACTCTGATCCACAAAAGAGGCCCTAAGAGGTTGTTAATGTTTTACCAATAACCCTGTATAATATAATATACACGGAGGTCAACAAATCAAAATGGCAAGCATACAACTGCTCGCGTATAGATTGGAATCTAGAGTTCGGCCCGCTTATTCTAATCTATACACGATTAGTCCGTATGCGTACTGGCACTGTATATTATGGAATAAGGTAGTTAGTTAGGTCACTACGAAGTATACGCGAGTATTTGCGTACTACTCTTGTATAGATTGGAAGGTCTGGTTTTTCGTAAGCGGAAATGATTTGAATCTTATTTTCATACACTTACAGTCTAGCTATCACATTTTATTGATATCGTCACAAGGGGACTTGTGCATACCGCGTGAAGTTTTGGCATACAGGCATTTCAGTTTCAGGCGAACAAAAAGCCTTAAGGTTCGCTAAGGTACTTAATCCTACCAAAACCAAATACATGCTACTTGGAACCAAGCATCAAATAAATGCTGTTCCTTCAGGGCTCAATGTTACTTTATTGGGTGAGTTGGTCAGTCGAGTCAATGAGGCGCGAAATCTGGGTCTGTACATGGATGCTGAGTTGAGGTACGAGGGCCACGTGGCAGAGTCAGTGCGCGGCTGCTTTTATAGGCTCAAAGTCCTGTACAAAATAAGGCCGTATCTGTCGGAGGAGCTGCGTATTCGATTGGTTGAGTCCCTAGTACTCTCTAATTTAAACTACGCAGATACCGTTTTCGGACCTAGACTGCTGGCAAGAACTGAGCGACTGATTCAGAGAGTACAAAACGCCTGCGCACGATTTTGCTTCTCAGTTCCGCCTAGAAGCCATTTAACACCTTTTCTAAATAAACTCTCCATTCTTAGAATGAAATCACGTCGCAAGTTACACTTAGCGTGTCTAATGTTTGGAGTTATTAAGCATAAAGAGCCAGCTTATCTGTACAAAAAACTGAGCTGGATCGCTAGTAGGAGAGAATGCGCGATAAGACAGTGCTCCCAGCAACTCTCTACAGAAGTGCACAAGACGGCCGCCTTCAAAGGCAGTTTCAGGTATGCCGCATCCAAATGCTGGAACAACATTCCCCCGCCGATAAGGAATCTAAAAACAATTGGTACCTTTAGAAGTCGATTGCGGCAGTATCTGATTGGCTCTCAGAAAAAACTGGGCTTGACCGTCACAAACACGTCCATAATATAGCGTATGGCTGGGGCTCTGCTCCACACGACATGTTGTGTACACGTTGTCCTGTGGACAAAGATTGAGGCAACTGTGTAAAACGGAACGCATATAACATAGGTATTACAATAGAAAATATATTATAAGCAAATTATGCTATACTCACTGTACTATCGACCAAAGTTCCGCAAGCTCACCTCAAAGTCGATAATCGCATAGCACGGTTTACGACTCGATCGCACAATGCATGCGTTTTGACCAATAGGATGCGCGAACCGTATTTTAGTCGTGTGCGTATTAGTATAATGATGTATAGAAGTGTGACACTCACACTAGGAGCGTGCTGTGCTCACTAAATTGTTTGTGAGACGATTTTCTTAATGGGCATGGCCAGCGTGAGCTCTGAATCAATTTTTAATGAACTCTTATTTTGTTATTGACAAGAAGTAATTTTAATACTCATACCTTCTGTTTATTTTAGAAAATGTATTATTGATAATGCATACCTTCTGTTTAGTTTAGAAAATGTATTATTGATAATTAAATTAGTATCAACTTTCCACAAAAATAGAATAATTTGGAATAAGAAATGTCAAACTATTACAATTTATATCTATTACTTCCACTTTAATATGTTACTCTCTGTATCGGGGCTATAAATTTACGTTATTTATGAACACTTACTGCCTTCCCAATTTTCACCATATCCTATGCGATGCCGCCATACAAATCGGAGCGAATGCACTAGGTGTGTTGACCGACACTGCATTGAGGTATTCTTTTTACTTGTGCAGTGCTATTGAAAAGTAAATAACTATATTTCTATATAGTTATTTACTTAATACTTATACTTACTTGGGAATACATAATTATGACAAGAAAGAAGCAAGTTACGTAATTTTATTAGAAATTGACAACATATTTTGGTATCTTTTTTTTGTTGCTCTATGTTTTGATTTAAATAGCACAATTACAGTAATAATTCTGAACCAATACTTGGCGCAGTTCACACTATCTTATCAAAGCTTTTTGTTTATAGCTGCCGCAACTTTTACCGCAATTCCAACGTATGGCCCTTTTATTAAGCCGGCCTATTGTTTAACCGGACTTCCAGACATTCCCACTAAATAACAATGGGACTTAGACGATGAACTTATTTTTATTGCAGTCGCAAAAGTTGCGGCAGCTATAAACATAAAGCTCTGATAACAGTATGAACTCCGCCAAGTATTGGTTCAAATATTACTGTAATTGTGCTATTTCAATGAAAACATGGAGCAATAAAACAATTAAAATAAGTTCATTATCTTCATCCCATTATTTTTGAGTGAGAATGTCTGGAAACCCGGTTAAACAATAGGATGGCTTAATACAAGGGCCTACGCTACGACCATACGTTGGCGAAAAGATAACCAATTTTATTATCTCAAATGTTTTGCAGTTGTTCTTGTTTTGGTTTAATTATTTTTACAGTTGTAATATTCGTTTTACCTATTAATTTATCACACCTTTGATTTGATTGTAAATATAACGAGATTTTACGAACAAAGTATCTTTCTAATTAAAATGCCCGAGGCATGCAGTGCGATCACCAAATGGGAATCCAGCTATGTACATAGCTGGATTCCCATTTGGTGATCGACCGTTATAAATGTAGGTACTTACATGAGCTAGGTGTCTATGGTTCATTTTATCATTTTAATGTTTGTTTATTTTTTTTTTCTTTCACCTGTTTTTGATGTTTTTTAATACCTGTATTGTGACTTTTGTTGCACTGAATAAACGTTTTATCTATCTATCTAAGCATTTAGAGCAAATATTCCAACCAAATGAAGCCCAGACTCAAAATGCGAGGATAATTCAGGCTGTACAAAATAGTTTAGATATTAAGTTGGTTACCCCAAAAGAAGTATCTAGAGAAATTAAGTGTAATTTTAATCGGAGAAAATCCCCTGGTTACGACTTAATTACAGGGGAAGTTTTACAAAATCTCCCACGTAAAGCTATAGTTAAGCTGACCACACTCATTAATGCTGCATTTCGGTTAAAACACGTTCCTGACATGTGGAAAGTAGCTGAAGTTATTATGATAGCTAAGCCTGGGAAGCCACCTAATGTAACAACATCTTACAGACCAATCTAACTGTTACCTGTGTTGTCAAAACTACACACATCAAAAGTGTCTAGGGATCAAGCATTTTTATGCGGATTTCTTGAGATTGAGATGTGGCTTTGTAATAAATTTATGATTTTATAAATTTATATGGATCCTTTTTGGTGCATTTCATAATTTGAATCAGGAACTGTGAATCAAATTCGAGTAAAAGATGAAAATCAGCTGTCAATATTTTCCCTATAAAAACATACAACGCATTGAAGACATTATTAGTGCTACTGTTTCCCTACTACTGATTAAAACCAACGTTATTATGGAGCGGCGACGTCATTTAAGCAGGGGAGAAATGCTCAGAGCCGTGGGAATGATAGAAGCTGGTTCCCGGCAACGTACTGTGGCTTTAGCTCTGAATACAAGTCAGAGTGTTATCAGTCGACTTTGGACACGTTACCGAAGCACTGGTACCGTGGCTGAGCGCCATGGAGGACGGTATCGCTGCACCACACGGAGACAAGACCGATACATTCAAATCTTAACTCGAAGAGCTCCAACAATAACCGCCATGATGTTAGCCGTGAGGCTTCATCACTCTTCAGGGAACTTAATTAGCGACCAAACAGTCAGAAACCGCTTGCATGAAGTGAACCTTCATTCCCGAAGACCGCTACGGGTACCACCTATAGCAATGCACAATAGTAGGATTCGATATCAATGGGCTCTTGAACACAGACATTGGGCAGAAGAACAATGGCGTTTCGTGTGCTTTTCTGATGAGTCTCGTTTTGGTATGAGACCGGATACAAGACGTATACGACACTGGAGAACCCCTGGACGCCAACAGCGATTAAAATCCTGCCAGGAAGTCCATCCTTATAGTGGTGGAACCATCATGGTATGGGCGGGTATTTGGATCGGCGGAAGAACTGAGTTGATTTGGATCAGAGGCAACCTCAACGCTCAAATTTATGCTGAGACGATTGTATCAGACGTCATCGTTCCTCTACAAGTGCAAATCGGTCCCTTATTTCAGTTAATGCATGATAATGCACGACCGCACACCGCAAGAGTTGTAAGACAGACTCTCGCCGCAGCTAACATCAATGTCCTGCCCTGGCCTGCTCAGTCGCCAGACTTGAACCCGATTGAGCATGCATGGAATATGCTACAGAGAAGAGCTCTGCCGAATATGGAGGGTATCCAGTCGCAAGAAGACCTTTTTTTGTTGTTGCAACGAACATGGGCGGCCATTCCACAGCGTGATTTGGATGAACTCATTTTGAGTATGCCAAACCGATGTTCTTGTGTTGTTAGTGTTCGCGGTAGAAACACGGATTATTAATTGTTTAAGTTACCCAATAAAATTTTAAAGAAAACTGTTATTTCAGTCTTTTTTTCGAACTTTTGTGTTAGTGGTTCAAATGTCAAAAATCCCTTTATTAGGAAAATGGCAAATTTCTTTATTAATGGAAAGGTGACTTGGTTTATCGTTACTGTGACAAACGAAAACACTTTATTTGATGAATCCTTAAAGAAAATTTTAATTAATATCAATCAGGAGAAAAGTTATTGCAAAAATATATGTTGATCCCTAGACACTTTTGATGTGTGTATTTGAGAAAATATTTCTAAAAAGATTGAAGCCCCTTATTGAATCTGAAAATCTAATCCCTAATCACCAGTTCGGATTTAGAGAACAACACTCTACGCTCGACCAAGTACACAGAATTACTAATATTATTGAGAGAACACTAGAGGACAAAAAAGTGTGCTCCACGGTTTTCCTTGATGTTGCACAAGCGTTTGATAAAGTATGGCATGATGGTTTTCTTTATAAACTAAGAACAATGCTGCCTCAACAATTTTCAGACTTCATAGAGATAGAGATATATCAAATAGATTGTTTAGAATAAGACAAAGAAATGCCTATTCAGACCTTAGGCAGATAAAAGCTGGAGTTCCACAGGGTAGTGTACTAGGTTCGGTCCTGTATATTCTATACACCTGCGATATTCCTGAGCTAGAAAATAATAATAATAAAAATAATAAATAATAAATAATAAAACCTTTATTTTCAGGCTACTTTGGCCCATAGATAAATACCTTACAGACTAACATATATATTATAAAGTACAATGTGTGTTAGTGTATAAACTTAAACCTATGTTAGTAAAACACTTCACTCGAGCAAATAATCCAACAATACCGAACTCGAGCAATAATTCTAGAAAATAATGTCATTGCAACCTTTGCTGACGACACAGCTACCATGGCTGTCGGAAATAGTCACGAGGAAGCCGTAGAAAAGGTTCAAGAGTCCATAAATCGTGTCTATGAGTGGACTACAACATGGCGTATCAAACTCAACGAAAGCAAGTTTATCCACATTGACTTCACCAATAAAAAGCCACAATAGTTCCCGGTATTCATGAATAATCAACAAATACCATACGCGAATACTGCCAAGTATCTCGGGATGACCCTGGATGCAAAACTGCGCTGGAAAGAGCATGTCAAAAAGAAAAGAGCCGAATTAGATATTCGATTAAAAAAAATGCATTGGCTACTTGGTGGACAGTCGCCATTGTCAATACCTAATAAAATGTTGTTATATAAACAAGTTTTAAAATCTGTATGGACCAACGGTATTCAGCTGTGGGGCTGCACCAGCCAAAGCTACCGTCAAATCATACAACGATTCCAAAATAAAGTACTCAGGGATATAGTCAACGCGCCTTGGTACATTAGAAACAGCGACCTTCACCGGGACCTCAAGATGGATGTCGTAAACATAGTTATACAAAAATATGCAGAAGCTCATGAACACAGACTTCATCATCACGTGAATGTCGAGGCGATCCAACTCCTTGACAACACTGAATTAGTGCGAAGACTAAAAAGGGTAAAACCTTTTGAGTTAGTTTAGTGCAGTGTAAGTGAACAACTGTAGTGCAAGTGCTGTAACTTATAAAGAACACGTGAATCAAGTGTCTTCCCCTTAACTTATAGTGAATAAGAAAGACGTTATTGGACGATTAATTCTTAATTTTATATTTACTTAGCAGTTTAAGTTATAATTAAATTACTTATTAGCTAATAAGTAGGCTAGATTGTAATGTAAATAAAGTATCACCTACTGTGGTACTTTATAAAAGGAAAAAAAATAAAAATACAGGCATTTTATTGTAACTGCTACGCCGCGATGAGTCGCCATGTGAGCGCTTTTGCGTACTTTCTGTTTTTGTTTTTAAACTGGTTTTTTGCACAACTGAGAGCTTTATCCATTATGATTTGGCACTCCGATCGGCGTGTGCACAAAACATGTCGGTTAATAAATACATAATATTCGTATGTTTAACGCTTAGTTTTTGTTTGTGTAGTGTGTTATGCGACCTTAATCTAAATGAAGGTGAGTTTTCTTTATGAATGTTTTATTATTAGTTTGAAGAACTTTGATTCCGGCGGTTTTTGCTTATGTTATGGAGTCGACAGATGCCAAGTCAAGACCGGTCGATCTTGTTGTTGAGTCAGCCGTTATTGCATCTTTGCAACGTATCCTTTTTAGGTGTCCAAAACCTAACCCAGGTTCAAATTCAATTTACCTGCAAGCTGAAATCATGAGGGTTTTCTCTGACCACCTATAAAGCTGGCTATTAATTACGCACCCAAAAGAAGAAGAAGATTGGGCCTAATGTGATGAGGTAACAGACACCCCTAACAAAGGTACGCCTTTTTTTTTCGGTGGGAAATCATTAAATGACCCCTCCCGTTCTGGGCGGAGCGGAAGGAAGTGTCAGACTCTTACTGACTAAAACCCACCCGTGTTCCTTCAGTTGCCTGTGCCAGAGGCCACGGTATCTCTTTCAAACAACCCGCAACCCTAGCAGGCATCAGCCCTAGCGGACCCCGTCAGTTGGTGCTGACATCTCCTTGAGGCGTGCGTGGAACACAACGCGCCGTCGACCCGGTCCTGGTCCTTACCGGACGGCGAGCTGCCCATTGCTCGCCGTCCGCAAGCCCGCGCCTACGGTAGCCGGGAATCGGCTATCGATTGCCAACGCCCAGGGCGTCTCCTGCGGCGGCTAGGGGCGTGAGGGCGCAAAGATTGCCTCTCCCTCACGCGCTCCGCCTCCTCCTTCGCAAGCATTACTGCTGCGCAGTAGGAGGACTAGGAGGCGACAGCCTCCCATGCATTCTCGCTCCATACCATGGCCTGGACTAGGGCCGGACGCGAGAGATCTCCGCCGCGATCGCTGCTGTCAACAGGGTAAAAGGTGAGGAACAAAGGTCTGCCTAAGTTGATAAGCCTATTATCGGCTTACCTATATTATAGGTCTAACAATATTTTTATTTAAAAGAGTGTCTATGGAGTTTCTTGCCCGTTTTTCTCCATAGGAACCCTATGTACTACTCTTTGCATCTGCCCTCATTTTTCTGACTGACCGACCCCTTGACAATTCAAAAGTGCCTGTAATTGGTTTAATTGAAAAAAAAAACAGTGGCACTCCAGGAGTCTTGAAAAAGCATAGTAATTTTATAAGTAGGTATGTTTGAAGGTCATTCTTCCCAAAGTAAATGTTGATGTCTTTATAATGGCCAAAACTTAAAATAGAGGTGTCGGTTACGATAACAGTGTCGCGAGTTCAATGGTTTTTTCCCATCTCATAAAATGGCCAACGAAGACTAAACGACGCCGAGAATGGCTAAAGAAGTATTCACTTCAAAAATGTTTTGAGTTTGACCTGTATCTATTCGTATAGGCAATACCGTGTATACGGTAGATAATTGAATGGCGAGTGTTATATGTGTCCATGCATATTGTTTCAGATGAGCCCTGTATAACTAAAGGTTTGAACGGCACATGTGTCGGAATATTTCGGTGCACGTCAGCGTCTTTGACCTACCTTTACGTAAGTTCTTTACACCTTTTTTGTTTATGTTTTGCACGTTGAATGACTAAAGAAAACTAGCTATAGAACTTTGTCTCTTTGTTCCCTGCTTGACTCTTACAGGGTTTAGAGTTTCGTGAAATGCTTTCTAAAAACGCACGCAAACGTGCATTTCATAAATACTTTCTCTCAAATACCTAGTTTTTATGTCCAAGTGCTTAGTCCAGGACCTAAACGCCAACAAAGTTTTAGAAACAGTATACGAGTAGTATATGATCGACTACAGTAAACAAAATCAGAAAAATATATGATACTAGCTGCGCCCCGCGGTTTCACCCGCGTAAGTGTCGATCCCTTGGGAATATCGGGATAAAAAGTAGCCTATATGTTAATCCAGGGTGTCAGCTACCTCCATACAAAATTTTATCAAAATCGGTCCAGCCGTTTGAGCGTGAAGAAGTAACAAACATATAAACACACACACACACCCCCACACACACTCACACACACACTCACAAACTTTCGGCTTTATAATATTAGTGTGATTCTTCAGAGTATATGCTAGGAACATAATGTGTTGAAAACATAATACTACTAATTTGATTCGATAGAAAACAAGAGCGAGTCGGACTCGCGCACCGAGGGTTCCGTACCATCATAATAATATGTTTTTAAATTTTCATTCGTCAGAGAATTTTAACACTGCGCACTGCCGTGTAGAACATTGTAGTTTTAGGTCAGCGCCATCTCTTGACCGATAGTGGAACTAATGTTGATACTTTTGTTGATGATTTTTGAAAAAGTGTGCTATTTAGAGACTTCGTTTTATTTTTCCTGTAATCTTTACATAAACTTCTATCACATAGAATAATTTCAGATTTTTTTTTGCAAATTGCTAAAAAAAATCTGAAATTATTGCCCAAATTCAAAACCTAGTAACAGGTGATTTGAAAAAAAAAAAACGGTTTTTGGCATTTTTCGACTTACTAGATAGTATCAAAATGATGTGGACCTTAAAACACCCAGTTTCATACGTAATTTAAAAAAAAATAATTTAGCAAGTCTAAGCAATTTGGCATGATTACGATAATTTCCTTGAAGTACAAATTTTAAACTTAGTATGTCAAAATACAAATTTAAAACCCTAGCAGCTCAAGCGACTTACTAAGTTATGAATTTGAAATACCAACTTGCTATATTTTGAATTTGGCGCCAATTGCAAAATAGATGAAATTTCGTTTAGTATGTCCAGTGTCACCGGCGCACGGAGACTCGTGCGCCAGTCATACTAAACGAAATTTTCATTTTATTATTCTTTAATACGGAGCGAAACACTCAGTGTTTCGCTCCGTATTAAAAAATAATAAAATGAGTTACAGGCAATTTTATCGGTCCAGGCGTATAATGCGTACTTTGCAGAACGTAAACGAATGCAGGTAAGAAATAACTTATTCATTATAGTTACGAAAATGTAAAAGAAACGTGACATAACCTCAAAATATAATTGTCGTTGCATTATTTTCATAATAAAACTAACATTAAACTGGTATGTTGTGCAGACTTACTAAGTTTTGATATTGTTTTTACATTTATATTTGGGTAAATTCACAAATAAAAATAAAGTATGAGCGCTTCAAGTGTAACTATACTCTAAAAATGATTACGAGTATAACAACTAAAATGTCAACAATATAGCACAACTTTTCGCCAAACATCCAAATTGCTATCTCTTCTAGTTTCTTCGGGCGAACGAATCAAAGTAGCCGACTAGTTTTTTGGCTCTCCTGAACATTTTTGTTGGAAGGAGTTACTATGTTTTGATTTTAAGCAGCCGCGATAGTGGAACTAATGTAACTTTTGTTGATGATTTCTGAAAAAGTGGGCTATTTTTAGATACATCGTTTTATTTTTCCTGAAATCTTTGCATAAACTTATATCACAGAATAATTTCAGATTTTTCTCTATGCAAACTTCAGAGATAAGGGCGGGACGGTATTTTTTTTACATTTTTCATCAAAAGTCGAAAACTAAGCGGCCTAAAAAAAACAAAGTATTTGGGAATGTGCAAACTGCGCTCTTTCATAATAATATGATACCGCACGTGCCCCTAGTAGCCCCACTTCGAATTTTTCAAACCCCTTTTTGCCCACTAAAACTATTCTAAATTTCAAGTTGATAGCATCAGTAGTTCTTGAGATATCCAGCTGCGACAGACGGACAGACAGACAGACTGAGTCGCACCATAGTCCCTGAGTCCCTTTTTATCATTTTGGTACAAAACCCTAAAAAGAAAAAATGTTTGAAAATGTGCAAACTGCGGTCTTTTATATGATACACATGCCCTAGCAGCCCCCATCTCGAATTTTTCAGTCCCTGTTACGAAAAAATATATATTTCTTTCTTATTTGCAAAATAGTTAGGCAAACGTCACCTAAAACTATTCCAAACAAGTTGATAGCATTAGTAGTTCTTGAGATATCCAGTTGTGACAGACGGACAGACAGACTGATTTTCACCATAAGGGTTCCATTTTGCCGGGTCAGCGGGATTGTCCGAAAGGGTTACCGCTGGCCCGGAACATAAAGGGCCAAGGAAGGAACACGGGTGGGTTTTAGTCAGTAAGAGTCTGACACTCCCTTCCGCTCCACCCAGAGCGGGAGGAGTCATTTGATGATTTCCCATCCTCAAAAAGAAAAAAAAAAAAAAGGGTTCCATTTTAACATTTTAGTACGGAATCCTAAAAATTATGAAGATACCTCTAAAAATTATTTTTACAATAAAAACCATACAATCATTATGATTTTTTGTCAGATTCATTCAACTTCCTAATTCAACATCCTAAAGCACTAGTGTTTTAATTTTTTCGTCCAAATAATAGATTTTTTGTTAATAGATAATTGCTTCATATTTTGCAATAAATTACCAGAGTTGTTTTATCGGGCTTCTCTTTCTTTTCTATGCAGTCCGACAAAGACCGCGCTTGAGGTCATGTAGTCGCCTTAAGAAACGATGAGGATAATCTAAATATATAAAACTCAAAGGTGACTGACTGACATAGTGATCTATCAACGCACAGCCCAAACCACTGGAGGGATCGGGCTGAAATTTGGCTTGCAGGTAGATGTTATGACGTAGGCATCCGCTAAGAAAGAATTTTCATAAATTCTGACCCCAAGGGGATAAAATAGGGAGTGAAAGTTTGTATGAAACTTTGTAAATTTTAAACCGATCGGGCTGAGATTTCGCATGCATATAGCTACTATGACGTAGGCATCCCCTGAGAAAGGATTTTGATAAATTCAACCCCCATGGGGATAAAATAAAGGATGATGGAGGATGTAAATGTATTAGTTTTTTTTAAATAGTACTTAACGCGAGCGAAGCCGCGGGCAAAAGCTAGTTTATTATAAACTTTAAACAGAAACAATTGGGACCTCAATTCCTGTTTGTCTTTTGATTTCGAATTATTGTTCTTTTGCAGGCTAATGCAGGTTTCGATATGAAGGAATTTGACCTTCCAGAGCTACCAGACATCTGTTCCTATAAAAACAATGAGCCAGTTGTCTGCTGCACTGATTGTGACATCACCCAGGAAGAATTGTAAGTATTCATCTTCTACACTCGGAAACTTCGGACGGCAATCCAACACGACCGGGAAGAGATCAGGCGCAGGACCAAAGGCTTCACGTTCACAAGGCAAGGGGGTAACTTCTTGAGGGGCTCCAGGCCGATAACTGAGAAATTCCCTACGGAAAAACCGGATAATATTTTTCCCGACCCGGGGCTCGAACCCAAAACCCCAGCAGTTGCACTTACGACCACTTGACTAACGAGGCAGTTCATTATCACCACCACAGAACAACATACCATAACACACACCACACTTTATTTATAAGATGTTTGCTGTTTATTGTTTTACCATTTTGATATGAATATGATTACACTTGTAGGAATACTCATTTGTTGGGTTGATAAGTCTATTCACCTTGTATATTCACTTCCCATATAGATGGTTAAGTGGTCACAGGCTGACACTGGGTTTGGTCCCAGAATCGGGGACAGTGTCAGATACTAGATTTTTCCACTCAATTTTCTGGTTAGTTTCTACATATTATACCTCTATAAGCCCACATGGCTACACTAAACCGGCTGTTATGTAGTCAACCATAGCCTATGGAGTATATAAAAGCGAAACCTACTAGGAAGTCCTGTCTCTCCGGGAAGAACCTTTTAATAAGAATTCATTCAATTCATCTCTTTGTTGTCATTTCAGGTTCCGTGATTACACCATAAGACCCGCAGGAATCCTTAAAAAACACGATGGATCAGTTGCCTCGCGCAGTAAGTACCTATGCTTTAATTGACAAAGACATAATTATAGTTGTCGATCTCTTAGGGACCACCCATAAATCTTGTCACATGGGTAGGCAGGTCAACAAAGTGTGATATCGTATTATAAGAGGGGTGAGTCGTGAGATCACATGTATTATTTGTGCACAGGATTTCGTTGCGCCACTTCTTCCCCAAAACAGTGGCGATGACGTTCAAAAAGTGCTGATATTCAGTCTAGTTTCAATAAATGACTTTTAACTTGATTTGATTTAAGTTCTAAAGTATTAAAACTCTAGGCTTCAACTCTAACGAACACCTTTGAAATATTAACAACTCCATCAAAAAGATTATAAGTTTTTATTAAAAATTTAAAATATACACTTAGATTGTTACACAATTATGACCACCTGTGACAAAGACTCCAAGGGCTCCTAACTAAGAAAAACCGTGTGTTACCTGGTGGATTTATGTCATCATCCGTCAAACATCGAACAAAACAACAAGTGGAGGTCATGGGAACCCATTGGATTTGGGCAATAAGTACCTCTCGTTAAATTACTTTTCACTTAAGTTACACTCAGCGGCAGTGAATGTGGCCCAAGACCTAAGCGCGAATTTGAGAAGGAACTAAACCTATTTCTATAGGATTTTCTATAAGAATATATGCCAAGTAGCTTCTCGAGTTAGTTTATAATAATTTCACGTTTTTTAAAAAAAACTGCTAGAGATGTTTTTAAAGTTCCCTAGTAATGTAAAACGATTATAATGTAACATTTAAGAAAAAATGTTTATAGATTAAAAGTAAAATTTAAATTATTTCTGTCTTTCTGATTCATTCACGAGAAATTAAAATTCCATACAATGTCAAATATCAGTTTAAATGAAATTGTGCAAAAATAAATAATGCTTACAGAATGTTTCGAACACTTCGCACGCCTCCCGTACCCCTGCCGTGGTTGGGGCAATATCCAAGTCACAAAAACTTGGAAGGAAGACATGAAATGCCATCAAAACAGTTACGGGGGAGCCCTGGCCGTAGGCGGGCGAGACGCACAAAGATGGGAATTTCCTCATGTGGTACGTCAAATATAAAATTCTAGCTTCGCCCGCGAGGTACCTATGTCGATAAAAACTATCCTATGTCTTTCCCCGGGATGCAATCTATCTCTCTGCCAAATTATCGAAATCCGTTCAGTGGTTTAGGCGTGAAAAGGTAACACACAGACAGACAAACAGAGTTACTTTCGAATTTATAATATTTTATTGTATGTATAGTAAATATAGTAGGTATATAGTATGGATAGCGGCCCAGGATAGCCTTTACCAGAAGTGTTCCTCGTATTAGTGGTTCAACAGCTTTATCAGGATTGTTCCGGAATATAGCAGTTCGTCGTAGATGTTGTGTTATCAGAAGACAGCCGCCACGCAACCATCTCTCAGTCTTTAAAAAAGTACTCTTGTGCAACCATCGTTGCGAACTGTGTATATATATTTTACTTTGGGGACGGGTTGCTGACATCGAATCTATTTTTAATGCAGAAAAGACCCATCAGAGCCATATATCATAACCTCCGCAGGCGCGATTCTCTAAGGGAACTGTTTAAAGAAATTAACATCATGACGGTGCCATGTCAATATATCTACGAAAACATCATGTATGTAAGAAAAAACTTACATCTCTTTAGTGAAAGAGGTGAAAGACATAAGTATAGTACTAGAAATAGGGAATAGTTCAACCAGGTTTCAGACTGACTAAAGTAGTCTCATCTTTTTATGGAGTACTGTTTAAAATGTTATAATAAAATACCTCCCTACATTCTTCAACAAAATTCAAGTCTTGTATAAAACGCACACTATGCAGTCAGGCAGGCATATTATAAGTTAGGGGATTACATCGCTGATAAAATGCCTGGCTCAATGCTGGTCCTGCTCCACAACCACAACTAATTGATTAACACTTGAAAATACTGTTGGAGCTGCTGAAAATTGTAAGACTCTCTTTGCATTGTATAAACTCAATTTAATATATATATACTTATATACCTTATTTACCATTTACCGGGTAAGATGTCTTTCATTGACTTGAATGTGCCCTGGCGGCTGATAGTATGTCATGCTCACACAAATGTCTCGCTGACGGTGGCGTGTGTGTTGGATTATTTAGCTCCTTTCAAAATGGTTGAGTTGAATGGTGCTGATCTATGTGTGTATTTTTGGATTGTTGTTTTCTTACTATTTTCTGTACTCTGGACGCTTTTAACGCGTACGTCTTTTTTACATCGTTCTCACATATAATTGTAAATTCAACATTAATGACGTAACTAATATTTTTGTAAATAAATAATTTAAAAGAGTGTCCATGTAGTTTCTTGCCCGTTCTTCTCCATAGGTACCTACGCTTTGGAATGGGCAACTAGCTTCATATTTTCTGACTGACCGACTTCTTGACAATTAAACAGTGTAGTAAATGGTTTAATTGAAATAAGTGGTTTTAGTTTGAGTTTGTGGTTGTGACGCTCTGCTAGAGTGACTGTCACCAGCCAGTGTCACTCTTGTCCGACCTTTTTTGCTTTTCCGACTTCGCAACAAAATGGGGCAGCACCAAATAAATGAACAAAGAAGAACGCTGCGCGTCAAATAAATGAACAAAGAAGAGCCTCTTATTACTAACATGAAAGAGCAGACCGCTAATCTTGTTATTGGTGAAAACATGATCAAAATTAGTTTTGCACTTTTTCAATGATAGTATGCTACCGTATGTTTTAGGCATTAATCGGTTATGGAGACACCGTGGGCTCTGCGCAGTGGCTGTGTGGAGGCTCTGTGATCAGCGAGAGATTCATACTCACTGCAGGACACTGTACGTCAACTCACGCGCTGTAAGTTCACCTCATTTGTAAAGAATTTATTTATTGAAGTACACATACTAGAAATGCATTTCCTACAACCAAAAATTTTAAGACATGTGACATTCACTAACCTGCATTGGGACCGTGTGGTAGATTACGGCCCACTCCCGCTAACAGAAAGGAGGCCTGTGTCCCAGCAGTGGGAACTTTATAGGCTGATTATGACAGACCAGCATCATTGTGTGGTTGATTGAAAAGCGACGGTACCTATTAACTATTTTCCTTTTTATGTTGCAATTTAGATTTTAGTACCAGTGAAGAGAATGATCTATGAGTGGAGTGACAACTACACAGTTGTATCCAAAATGTTTTTCATAATTGTTTTTCTTTTTTTAGTGGTAACATATCATTTGCTGCTCTTGGGCTGTTGAAACGAACCGATCCGAAGGAATACTGGAAGATACATAACATTAAGAGGATCATAATTCATCCTGAGTACAAGCCTCCCTCCAAATATCATGATATTGCACTCTTGGAGACAGAAACTGAGTGAGTAACCGTACATTAGTAACAAGGTAATAATAACAAGAAATATTACAAATTGCTCAAAAACACTTCTACTAAAATGGAACAGATTGGCATCCTAATTAAAACATGGACAAAGCATTTGATGCAGTTAACGATTATATTATTTGGATAATTTTAATAAAGAAGAACAATACAGTTATTGTGAGGAATTAGGTAAAGATAGTGATTGTAAAACATTAACGTTAAACATATGTAGTATACGTATAGCCAGACTAATTTATTCCAACCGTTAGTGTTGGTGTTCCATAAGGAACTATTTTGGGTCCATAACTGTTATAAGCAATAAAAAAAGAAATAATATAAAAAAAAAAATTGACAAAGCCTAAGTACATTCTAAAACAATGTTATTCAAAGTCAAAGTCAAAACATTTATTTCGAATAGGCACATAAAAGGCACTTTTGAACGTCAAAAATTACGATAAAATACAATATGTTGATTTGCATCCTCGTCAAAGTTCAGGAGGTTGTCATAAAATACATAAATAATCAATTGAAGTACGTTGTGGGGCAATAACTAGTAAGCGCTGCTTTTTTTTTGTTGTTGAAATTTAACAGTATTTCAGAATTACACCCTTAATTCAATACAAATAAAACAGAATCACCCGACTACGCACACAGCGACAATGCATGCAGCTGTTTTTCCCCGAAATGGTAGCGCCGCCCGTCGCGCCGCGTAGCAATGACCCGACCGGTAGCAATAATTTTACCTAATTTCGAAAATCACCTACATTATTGTCATAAATTTCGCTTGATAATTAACTCATTTTTGAGCATCATTGGAATACGGAAATCTTACTAATGACAGTAATACTAGTGCGCCAAAGAAAAGTTCACTGACCTGTTATCAGATGATTAATAATATCCTTCAACCTAAAGTTTTCGTAGTGATTTCGTTTTTATTTGTGGATTAAATTGGTTGATTTGAAACTTTCCTTCCTACATAACGGGCTTAGGGCCGGCAATAATACCTACCTTAGTTAGTGTACCGATCTACCAAGTCTAAAAATTATGTTTTCTACGTTTGATGAAATGGAAAGACGTGCTAGTTAAGTGTAAGTACGTGGTATACTTTCGACTCTTAGGTATTATTGGCGTAGGTAGTTAAAAATTTGAAATAACTTATTTACACTAATGAAATTGATTAAGCTAACAACGTATTTACAAAATGTACAAATAAATAAATTACCTACCTATGTTACCGGAGGTAAAGTTGCCACGTACTTAGGTAGTACGTACTGGTTTTCCTTCAGCTTAACAACACTAACACATTCGTTTTTAAAGTGTCGAAAACGACAAAATGTAATCCGCACGGCATTATCACCTGGGTGAATGTCTTGTGCCTTGGGGTAGTGGAACGGGTGTTGCAGTTCACGCTTCGGACTCAGTATGCGCAACACTGGTGTGGTGCATAGCAGCCAGCATGACGTGATGAGGGTTCCCGATCGGGAAACATCCGGATGACTCCACGTAGGCTGTCTCCACTGATGGCATACCCACCTGACCATCTCCACCAGCACGACATTTGAATTGAACACTTTGTAGGTCTACGTCTCAACGATGTACCGAGAAGCCGAATTCGCAAAGCGCACGAACGCTGCGGCGATTTCAATTACACTGTTAGTTCCGGGGCCGCGGGGGCGTGGCTTAGGGTGCGCGGGAGACTAAGTACCCGCTTTGCCGCATCGTGATTGGGGGATGGGACCTACGAATTTATCGAATGATAGATTCTCATGCGCATTTGAATGTGTGTGTGCAATTGTGCATGAAAGCTCGGTTATAGGGCTAGTAACAGACGGGCCGCGTTTAAATACGGCTGGTTCACACTTACGGATTTCCGTAAATAAGAAAAAAAAAATAAAAACAATACCTACCCATTTTATTGTTGATTTGGGTCGAGAATCATTAGCATAATTACGTCCTTGAATTTGACTAGGATGCAAATCAACAGCCTGTAGAATTGATTCTAGGCGCCCATTCCAAAAGGTAGTTTTTGTATGGGGAAGAATGGGCAAGAAACTCCACCGTTACTCTTTTAAAATGTTTTACAATATTTTACATACCTTAATTATATAATAATATGTGAAAAACACACAAAATAAAAACACCTAAAATAAAATTACTATACCACAATAGGTAAAAGAATTAAAAATGAAAACATGACATAAATTAATTATCTGATAGATACATGGTGCTCACATATTTACAAACATGGTAAAAGTTATCGATTTTCATATAAATGAAAAAATACAAGTAATAAGTCAGGGTGTGAGTTTAAGTAATTACAGAATGTAAATCAAGGTCAAAAAAAAGAAGAAACATTCATTTTACAATTAAATTAGCAACCAGTTTGATTTTGTCTAGACTCTAGATTGTCCTAGAGCAGGACCAGCATGTTTCCAAGCGTTCTTATCTTGGATATAATCTTATAATTTATAGTATGCTTGTTTACAAAGTGTACGTTTAAAGTGAGTTTTAACTGTATTAACTGAGTGGCTATGCTAAGCACAATACATCAAAATCAAAATATTTCACATAAGCCTACATGGGCACTTATGAAACGTCAGAATCTAGTTGCACGGTTCCAATTGGTCATTTCCTATGGAGAAGAGCCGGCAAGAAACACCACGGTTACTCTTTTTCAAAATAATTGGCTTTTACAATGTTTTCAACACACAGCAAGTATGGAAGGACAGCGTAGGCCTGTCAACAACTACCAGGTACTTGATAAATTAAAAAAATATCTACAGATTTAAAGTCTACAAGGCCTACAAAGTCATCACATTTACAAAATAAAAATCTATCAGAAGGATAAATAAAAATAAAATATAAAAACCTACTTAAACCAAGTGATATGATTGCCATTCCAACCACTAATAAAGAGGTGAAAAATTAGAATTATCTGTATATAATGTCAAATAATAAAAAGATTATGCCAAAGAAATATGAAAAATAAACAGCATAATTTGAGACATTTACATAGTTATGCCGTTAATGAGGTGCCAGGGAAGCCGCATGTGCAGAAGGAATTATTGCCAAACTACCTTGTCTTCAACCTAGTCTTTAATCTTCTAATAATTATGCTTTTTTGCTAAGGACAGGTTTTATGAGGGTTTTGATCTTCCCATCGCTAAGTTCTGTAACCGGCTTTGGCAACTTGTTATGAAAACGGATGCCGTTTACAAGAAATGACTTGCTAGTTTTAGTTAATCTAAATTTAGGTATCACAATTTCATTTTTACTACGTGTATTTATATTATGGAAATCGCTTCTTATTTTGAAAAGTCCTAAGTTTTTGCGAACATACAAAATACTTTCTAAAATATAAAGAGAAGGCAGAGTTAGAATATCAATTTCTTTGAATTTGTTTCTAAGAGACTCGCGAGGACCCATTTTATAGATTGCGCGGATTGCCTTTTTTACCCGACTGCGCGACGCAAAGGAGTGGTAATGTGTTCATCAGCCTATGTATGTATGTTTATTATATGTTCCTTTGAAGCACTATACAGACCAAACGCCTGGGCCGATTTTTATGATTCACACGTTAATCGATTCCTCTTAGTCCGGCGAGTGTCACTAAAGACATGACGTTAGTGAAAATTCAATATGGCGACTACTGGACGCCATATTAAATTAATTTTTTTAATTTTTTTTTCCAAAACCTATCGAGTGGGGTATCAAAATAAAGGGTTTTAAAAGGTGATTACAAAAATATATACAACATATATACTTAAAAGCAATTCGAAGTGACAAATCGCAAAAAAACACCTACCAAGAACTAAATCGTCTGCGAAATCTTTCAAATTTGTGAACTAAAAAGCTGGAAATAAAAAAAGTTATTTAAAAAAATAAAAAAACCCGACTGCGGTAAAAAACTTAGGTAAGTTAAAAAAACTGAAAAGCTAAAAACAAGCCCATTTTAAATTAAATAAAAGTTGGAAGCAGGCGGGACCCATTTGAATTTGAAAATACAATGAAAATGATGTGGGTCCCGCCTGCTTCCAACTTTTATTTAATTTAAAATGAGCTTGTTTTTAGCTTTTCAGTTTTTTTAACTTACCTAAGTTTTTTACCGCAGTCGGGTTTTTTGATTTTTTTAAATAACTTTTTTTTTTTTGTAAAATGAAAATTGAATCTACGTCAGGTGCCGATTCCCACAGCGGAACACCATAAGACATAAAACTGTGGAAATAAGCAAAGTATACTAACATGGTTGTGGCTATATCTGTCAACTGCCTTATTTTTCTTACTGCATTCAAACATTTATTCGGAAAACTACTGAATTTTGTAACACTCACCTGAATATATTATCAAAACTATGGATTGGATTTAATCTAACTTTTAACTACATAAAATCATAGTACCGATATCACGGAATTTATGCGTAATACTTAGTAGGCAGCTGAACTTAATTTACATTTTGAAAGAGCTTTAATGTGTGTGCCCCATTGTAATTTTGAATCTAAAGTAATTCCTAGAAATACAGTTTCCGTAACAGCATCTAGTTTTTTGCCATCAAGTTGTAAATTCAGACCCACTTGAGGTACATTTGGTAATGAGAACTTAAAAAAATTAGTTTTGTTCTCATAAAATAAAAGATTTTTAGCTGCAAACCATTTCGAAAGAACTGCCAGACTATCGTTGACATGTAAGACATCCGTATCTTTTCTTTCTATTTTAAAAATAAGGGAAGTATCATCAGCGAATAAAATGATATCCGACAAGTTAGCTATCATGTAAGGAAGGTCATTAAAATAAACTAGAAATAGTAAAGGGCCAAGAATTGAGCCTTGAGGCACGCCCATCTTAACTAGAGACCCGATGACGTCGCCCGGTTAACACTTTTTGCTGCCGCTTTGACAGATAAGAAAGAAAAAGATCAGCTTGTCCACGAATTTTGTAATGGTATAATTTACAGATCAGTGTAGGTATTATGGTCAACGCAGTCATACGCTTTTGAGAGGTCACACAAAACCTGATCATTGAAACCCTGATCTCCAAACTAAGGGTGACCCTGTATCTTAGAGATCAGTATCCCTCCGCAGCAAAGTCACAAGCCAATATTTGTAACTCAATATAGTCAACCACTGTTGACCAGTCGCGTTTCCATGATAGTAATATTATGCCGTAATATTTAGAGGATTGGCTGTCTTAATGATTTAATTTTATAACATGATAATGCAATAACTTGTAAAGAGTGTTGATTGATGTTTAACTACTCTTCATACAATAAAAAAAAAAAAGTGGCAATCCCTGGATAATAAGCTAAATAGTAAATTACGATAATTCCAGGATCAATTTTGGTAGAGACCTTTTACCTGCGTGCTTGGATGTTGGAACCAATGAGAAGCCTGAGGCTGAGGCGTCCGGCTGGGGCCGTCTAGGTCACAAACAAGCTCTGGCCGACACATTGCAAGTTGTAAGTTCACACTCAAAAACGATATTACGAGTAGTCCCTAGTCCGAATCGCGATTTGGCCGCGTATCGATGCGGACGTGTTGCTGACGCTTTATTAGTGTAAATCGTGTAGCGCGGCGCAAGCCGTCGCTCGTTATTATTTTGTCGCCATGAGTAGTCAACTGGTGGCGAATGAATTGCTGGCGTTCCTGCAGCAGAAACTGGACGTGATGGACGAGGTGTCTGCAATCCAGATCTGCTCAACCAACTTCAGCGAGGAAGATATAGCTGCTTCCAAGCTGCTACTGTTCAGGTCGGTAAACAAAGCTGACCAGATGGTGTCCCGCCGGCGTGACGGGACTAAGAAAAGCCTGCAGGATATTATCACGCTGTTGAAGGAGACCGACCCTGACGACGTGCCGACGTTTGTGGCGAAGGACTTAAACAAGCTTCCCCCCGTCACATTCGACTACGTCGACGTTACGAGCCTATTGAAAGACATCGTTTTTCTT
Organism: Mesoligia furuncula; assembly: GCA_916614155.1. Lineage (NCBI taxonomy): Eukaryota > Metazoa > Arthropoda > Insecta > Lepidoptera > Noctuidae > Mesoligia > Mesoligia furuncula. The sequence continues at coordinate 1,554,759 of OU744816.1, read as the reverse complement.
AAGGCCAGCCTAGTGGATGTGCAGAAGAGATTGGATGCATCCCAAAACACCGTTGCTGATTTGCGTAATGAATTAATAGAGTTGCGTAAAGCTGTAGCGGTAACTGGGTCACCATCGAGTGCATCAAATATCAACACGCGTCGCGGAGCGTGCCTCAATTTATCGGGGGCAAGTTTCGCGTCAGCTGTTATGTCTTCGCCGTCACCGAATAATGCTGAGTGTGCAGAGCGTGCGTCATGCGCGCCCCGCAACCCTGCACACGTCCCTGCGGCTGCTCCTCGTGTCGCCGCTCGAGTTACCCGACCCGCTGACACAATGTCCGTGTCTAACGCGCCTTTGGGAGTTAATGACCTCCCTAACGCTCCCGCAAAGAAGCCCGTGCCTGAAAAGGCATCGAACCGGGCTGATGATGATGGTTTTGTGACGGTGCAGAGGAAGAAGCGCCGTCAAAGAACCAACAAGAACCGCTGCGGCATAGCTCCTATCAAGCCCGACATCCCTGTACGAGCCGCCCAGCCGAACACGCCCGTGTATATTTCGCGCCTTCATTACACCACTAAGGCCGAGGACATCGTGGAGTACGTGTGCCAAAGAACCAAATACAGGCCGAGAGTGCAGTTGCTTGAATCGCGCCGCAACGTCAACTTTAAGGCGTTCGTGGTGCGAGTACCTACATGCTACCTGCACCTCGTCATGGCAGAGGACTTTTGGCCGCAAGGTGTAATGTTCCGTCGCTTCCGCGGACAAGTGCCACACGAACGCACAAAGACAGTGCTCGAGTGAAGTGTTTTACTAACATAGTTTTAAGTTTATACACTAACACACAATGTATTATTATAATATATATGTTAGTCTGTAAGGTATTTATCTATGGGCCAAAGTAGCCTGAAAATAAAGGTTTTATTATTATTATTATTATTATAACGTGTAACTTGGTACTTACATAAAAATTTATTCATATTTGTGGGTTAGAAACTGTAAAAAACCGGTCAAGAGCGAGTCCGACTTGCGCACAATTAAAAACATGATGGTACGGAACCCTCGTCCGTACCATCATGTTTTTATTTTTTCATCGGCGAGGCCTATATTCGTCAGAGAATTTTAACACTATGCACTGCGGTGTAGAATATTTCAGTTTTATGTCAGGGCCATTTCTTGACCGATAGTGGAACTAATGAAACTTTCGTTGATGATTTCTGAAAAAGTGTGTTATGTAGAGATTCGTTTTATATTTCCTGTAATCTTTACATAAACTTCTATCATATAGAATAATTTCAGATTTGTCTCTATGCAAACATCGGAGATAAGCGGGGAACGGTATTATTTTTCATTTTTCATCTAAAATCAAAACCATGCGGCCTAAAAAAAAGTAAAAATGTTTGAAAATGGGCAAACTGCGCTCTTTCATATGATATAAATACATGCTCTAGTAGCCCCACTTCGAATTTTTCAGACCCCCTTTCAGTCCCTGTTGCAAGAAATATACATGCATTTTTATTTCTTTCTTCTTTGCAAAATAGTTGGGCAAATGTCATCTAAAACTATTCCAAATTTTAAGTTGATAGCATTAGTAGTTCTTGTGAAATCCAGCTGTGACAGACAGACAGACAGACAGACTGAGTCTCACCGTAAGGGTTCCGTTTTACCATTTTGGTACGGAACACTAAAAACTTCAGTAACTGCAGTTCATCGGGTAATCAATGATATGAATGTTCTATGATTTGGTGCAATCAAATAAATTATTTGTTAAGCAAATTGACACCTTTCGTCAGTTTGCTGTTATAACAGGGACAATAATTGAGGTTTTATTTCCATTTCATTACAACTATCAAAGAATGAGAGTTTTGATCGTTTTGATGTATATTACACGCACAATTCAAGTCCATTTGCTAAACAATTGATTTCAGTGACTACATTGGAACATTTAATGTGGGTTTTGTTTTAGAAATCCACACTAAATCTCAATTCATCTTTTCAGGTTTACCTAGAGGAGTACAATGAAACAGAATGCTCGACAATATATCAACCACATAGACATTTGAAAAATGGATACGACCATGAAAAGCAGATGTGCTATGGCAGTCGTTATAAAATTGTCGACACCTGTGAGGTAAACATAACATTTGCACAGAAGTTTAACGTTGTGTGGTACTTATATACTTAACTTTGATGAAAGTTAGAACATACACTGACTGGTGATGTTCATCAGAAAGGTCCTGAGCGTAGTAGGTACTCGCAACTGGCGTGCGTGTATTATGATCGACACCCTAATTGATTTGTCTTTCCTCAGGGTGACAGCGGTGGACCATTACAAACTAATGAGTTCAATTGCCAGTACACCATAGTTGGTGTGACGTCATACGGCAAGGACTGCGGCATCCTCGGCTCAGCCGGCATGTACACCAGGTTGTCGTACTATGTGCCCTGGATCGAGAGCGTAGTGTGGCCTGAAGAAACTGAAGCTAAAAGGAAAAAAGACAATATGTGGCTAGATAAATGGTTAAGTTAAGATTAAGAAAAACGGGTGAAGCAATACATGACCCCGTGTCCTAAACTCCTATCTGAAAGCGAACGTCGCGATCGTTTGTTTGAATGATGAATTGATGACGTACCAACGCAACTTAATTGTGAATGGGTGAATTTTCCAAGTGGGCCTGGATGGCTAAATCCGAAACTATGAGGAATAGCGAAAAGTACTCAAAGGAGTCTCGGGCTTGATTTTGATGAAAACTAAAACTGCATCATTGGATTGTTGAAAAATTTATATTTCTAACCAGGAATCGAAAACACACAGTGTATTATTACACCATCCGGTAGTGTCGCTAATAAGGATCGAATTCTGGGAAGTAAAGACATACGGCAAACTAAAGAAAAGAGCTCATTTTTAACAAAATACTTATTTTTCTGTTACCTACTTATTGAACCTTCAACCTTCCACCGCTGTCACCCTGAGGAAAGACATAATAATAATAACATTTTTTTACGAGAAATTTTATACTTGCCGGTATTGGATTGAATAATATTCGATACAACACCGACCAAGTAACCTGCAGCAAAATTCGCGTCATTTGAGTTTAGTACAGGCGTAAGGTCGACATGAGCTAAGGCATCACGTAACGCACCGTAATTAATTTTAGTGCGACAAGGAGACAGAGAAGTTGACTTTTTCTTACGGGAAATTGTGAGAAGAGTAGGGCAGTGATCAGTGATATAGCATTCCAGGACTAAAGTGACAGATTCAAGTTGAGACTTCACTAGAACATGATCCAAACAGTTTTCAGCTCTTGTTGGATATAGATGCGTTGCTAGGAAACCATGAGAGGCCAACAAATTTAAATAGTCTCCGGATCTGCGATCAGTATTGTTCGCTTTTATGTCAATGTTCATGTCTCCGAGTATACATATATTGGTGTATGTATTAAGCGTCGTCAATATTTCTTCGAGACCGTTTAAGAAACTGTCAATGTTGTTTGATGAGGGTGAATTATACACTGTGACAATAGCCAACTCTTTACCTATTTTACAAATCAAACAGTTAAATTCCGTGATGTATTCAGGTTCACATACTGTACATTCGAGATCTGTTTTAGTATAAATTACTATGCCATCATTCTGATTAGTCACATTAATTGTCAAGTGTGAATTATAACCATCTATAGGTGGAACATTTAGTATTTTAGAAAGCCAACACTCTGAGAGCACAATAATATGTCACAGTTTACCTTAATTAAAGAGAGTAATGCTACAAGTTGGTCAATATTTTTGTTTATACTGCGAATGTTTTGATGCAGAATTGAAAAAGGAGTATTTACTTTACGCGTGTAACCAATACAGTCTGCATCCGGGGCGCAGATGTGCGATTGTGTGTTATGAAGTGCCTCAAGTTCAGACGCAATTCTATTCATGTTATTATTCTTTGTGTGTAGATAAAGTATATTTGACACTTGCAATGAAAGTCCGCCGTACTGAACCCGAGCCACTCCACCACCCGCACACAGCGCACCAATGAACAAGAAACAAGGTTACACTTAGTTTTAACGTACATTATAGGATCAAACTTATTATGTGAGTGTATTGTGGGTGAGAGTATTAATGACTTAGAGTGTGTGTGATATTTAAGAGTGAGGTGAATATATGTGGCAACTTAAAAAATAACGTTATAGACAAAGATAAAGTGATAACAATACATAGAGTTAAAATATTCCGAACTGCCATGCACAACATATATATGTATAGTCATATTGACTGTAAGGCAATAAGATCATCTTCCGAATTAATCCTTATACGTTTGCCATTGTCTTCCTTACGTAGAAAGATTCGTTGGTTTGATGTCCAGCAGAATTTATATTTATTTTCGTTAGCAAATGTCCTGGCCTGGAAAAATAACTTTCTCCCATTTCCCGGTAGGTACTCGGACACATAGATTGGGTGCGATTTCCCCTCTAAACCTATCAGGTTAGAGTTCAACTTTAGCCCTGCCTCTTTGTTCTGATTATAGTTGCGCACAGAGGCAAGGAACTTATTCCTAGTTAAAACCGTACTGAAGTCAGCCACAATTGCCTTGTTCCTGCCAGGCTTAGCTGGAAGGCGGTAGACATCACGAATGTCGGAGTGGTTTATTTCCAGGTTTAGCGTATTTCCGATCTTAACTACATATTCTAAAATATCTTCCTGGGACTCGTCTTCTTTCGATGGGATATTTCGCAGTTCAATGCTAGATGACCTGGGTCCAAACTCCAGATTCTCGATCCGTTTTTGAAGCTTATCCACATAATTGTAACATTCAATACGTTCCCTTTCAAGCTTGCCCAATTTTATTTTCATTTCATCATAGTTGTTTTTAATAGTTTCAATAGATTTTTCAATCTCAGTATTACTCTTTTGTATGTTAATATTTTGTAATTTAATTTGATGGACATCTTCAACTAATTTTTCTAATAACGCAGTTTGACCTAACTTCAATGACTCGAACATGCTTCTCACTTCAATTTGAAAAGTAGTAAAATCATTACCAGGTGAAGAAGATTCCATTCTAGGTCTTTTAGACCGAGTTGTGACATTGAAGACTTCTTCTTCCATCGCACTAGGTAGGTCTGACTCTGATTGTGTCATAGGTTGAGCGACAGGAGTCGACGGCGGCGTGCGTCTCATCATAATTATTTGGTTGGGCACCTTGTTATTATTGCGTATCCACGCACGGAGTATATTCGTAGCCGATAACGTTGATTTCGTAGCACACAGCGCAGACGATGACTCACAGACACGTTGAGACCCCACCACTTGCGCGTAGCCGTAGCGGATGACGTAGGCGTAGCAGATTGCGCAGTCTCGGGTTCAAAACACAAGTTTCGCGGGAACAAGCAATTGGATAGAACTTAGTTATTTCCGACCGGTATTGATATTTAATATCTGTCTCTGTCTAGGAACACCCACTGGGCGGAGTTCACACCTTTAAAGTACTCAAGAGAAAGCGAGAATCAAAATTTGCACTATAGACCAATCAGGAATTTAAATCACACAATTTACGGACGCAAGCGACACACGTCTATACTGGGTGACGGCTGAACGAGCTCCTCAAATCAATTCTTTTCAATACATAGCTGAATTAGACGTCTCAAGGATTTTACTGCATTCAGCAGTACAACATTATTGATTTTATTTAGAATATTTTCCAAAGACCTTAATAAAAATTTGAATTTAGAACATAATGTTGTGAAGGTGACTGCGATGCTGTGGATGTGTGTTAATAAAAATATTGAGCATAACGGAGTCATAAAATGACAATAAACTCAATGTATGACAAAACTACAAATATTTTGACCGAAGGCGCTAAGAGTAGCTGCACTGTACAGTCGGTGGCCAACATTATCTGACCCACTTGAGTGATAGCGAATTTGAACCTTATCGTGAACATTTGGAATACTCCGTGCAAGCATTTCGATAAATCATGTTGTTAGGCGATTTTAATCATTATATTGTTGTTGTTAAGGTTGAAAGGCTAATGAGTTTCAAGATTACTAAAAAAACACAAGGCGAGGGTGGATGAATAAAAAAAAATATCGCGCATCAGTAACATTTTAAAGGTGTCTACGGTTAATAGCTAAATTCCGTGATTCATTTTAATAGCTGGTTGTGATTGTGCGATAATGAACTTTATGAAAATATACGTTACGGTTCAAATTCTTTAGAATATTGCGTCTGTCATCACAACTAAGATCGAATTTCAAAACATATTACAAGAGTTGTGTTGGTCTCGTGGTCACTAAGGCAGCTCGATAATCATCGTTGTCTGCGTTCGAAACCAGGAAAAACCTAACAGATTTTTGTTAGCAATGTTTTGTTTTTTATTATTATCTATTTTTTTACTTTATTTAACGAACGAAGTCGGGAAATATCTTTTTAAATGGGCAGTTTGTATAGAAATGAAACAAAATCATTGCAAGTAATAAAAATGTTTATTAATTCATTAAAATATACATGAGTAAGATAAAGTAAGTAAATGCTCTTAAATTAATACATTTTATAATATCATATCCAAACCTGACCATTTATAAACATTTAAAAAAAGTCATGCTAATGGTAATTGCTTGGAAGTGTGTTATCGAGAAAACATTGATGTCTATAGGTAAATGCGAGAAAATAATGAATTTGTGAAATGTTTTACAGATTTATAGCTAAGTATATGTAGTGAATCAACATGTTATTTAAATAGAAAAATGCATTTCCATTTATAACAATAACATCACCACAGAATCTTACATTTTAATGGCATTCATTCAATTGAGCATTTACTTACATAGTGTGTTTCAAAATACTTATAAGTAGATTAGTTAGGAAGTGGCGCACCGTCTCCTTCTATAACTTGCTGTAAGCGGCTACGCATACCGCTCACCATGTTCCAACACAAATCTTTTCCTCTCATGTCGATGACACGTTCTCAGCCAAATCGTTTTATTTCGCCCTTCGGATGTGTCCCAATTTAAAACCATTTGACCCATAGGTTTTCTATAGGGTTCAAATCGGGAGTTTTAGATGGCCAGTAAATAACAGTTACACCTTCTTGAGCAGCTAACCAATTCTTCACAATGCCTGCACGGTGGATGGAGCAGTTATCTTGCACGAAGTAAATATCTGTATTTGGATAGGCAATTCGCACAGTCGGCAGCAGGATGTCACCATCCAGCCAGCAATGTTTTGTATAGTCATTAAGTTGCGACATGACGCTTTGATGACACCAAATTCATTAAAAATACTTTTCACGATTTACGTCAAACGTTTTAGAAATGTTTGTGCGCCGCAGTCACTGTTTAGGTAGTTTAGGTAGACTGACTTTTGTCACTTAGATCAATTTATTTATTTTATTTATCCATCTACCCCACGACGTAAACTTTTACTTCGTCCAACTTATTTGAGGACTTATAGTTTTTTTTTATTTACCCACTTGTTTTCCAGAAAAGTTGTTAGGCAAAAATCATATTGGTCATTCTATAATAATGCAAGAAATATTGTAGAAATCATAAATGAAAACAAATAAAGAAGAAGAAATTATAAAGAAATTGAAATTGATATAAGGTGGATTGTGTTTTCGAACCCACATGTTGTTCGTCGCGAATCCAGCATCGAACCGCGAAGCCACAATGACTGGTTGAAAATATGCGAAATTAAAGATTAGGTAGTAAGTATGGCCGTGTTACTTAAAATCTTTTCAACTTTAACAACAAGAAGATAATGATTAAAATGGCTTGACAAGTTATGCCGGTGGGTCAGGCAATGTTGGGTGGGTCAGACAATGTTGGTCACCGACTGTACCTAAACGGAACAATTTTAAATATGTAACAGGGTGGAACAGGCATGTTAGTAATGCTCAACGGAGGGCGAGGGTAAGTTATCAGACGTGGGTGTCTTGTAGACGACCCACATCTGGTTATGTATATAATGAAATGTATGAATCTAGGAAAATATTTAAAGCTAAATTAAAGTACTGTCAAGAGACTGAAACTCAGATAAAGATGGATATTATTGCGGAACATCATGCGAATAAAAATTCTGAAGACTTTTCTAAAAACACACATAAACTTAATCCAAGGTCGGGCTCTCCGGTGAGTGTGGGTGGTGCGCATGAGCCGCGGGACATAGCCTGCGCCTTTCAGCGTCATTTTAATGTGGTGCCACTGCTCGGGTCTGCATCTCAGATGCTCGATGCTGAGGATCACCCTGGGGATTTTAATGTCAGATTCTCCACCAAGGATGTGGCTAACGTTATAAAGAAGATGGTGAGAGGCAAGTCCCCCGACACGGGGTCACGACAGTCTTAGCATCGAGCATTTGAAGTACGCGGCATTATTTTTTAACTTGTTTATTAGTCATAGTTATTTGCCTGATGACTTAATGCACACGGTTGTTGTTCCAATTATCATGGATAAGACAGGTGATTCCTCAGACCTTGCTAATTACAGACCGATCTCGCTTGCTACTGTCATAGCTAAGGTGCTGGACAGTTTGCTTGACAGACAGTTGGAGAAGCACCTCCAATTGCATGACGCTCAGTTTGGTTTTAGATCCGGTTTGTCAACTGAGAGTGCCATCCTCTGTCTCAAGCAAACTGTTCAGTATTACACAGACAGAAGCACACCAGTCTATGCATGCTATTTAGATCTGTCAAAAGCTTTTGATCTGGTGTGTTATGACAAGCTGTGGCAGAAGCTAAAATGTGAAACGGATGTGCCACATGAGATAATATCTTTATTCAGGTACTGGTACGATAAGCAGCTGAATAGTGTCAGATGGGCGGGGGCGCGGTCGGACGTGTACGGGTTGGGCTGCGGAGTGAGGCAAGGAGGTTTATCCTCGCCTCGCCTCTTTAACCTGTACATGAACCGGATGATCGGTGAGCTCAGCAGCACTTAATATTGGGTGTTCTATAGATGGGGTCAGTATGAACAACATCAGTTACGCGGATGATATGGTGTTGCTGAGCCCATCGATCGGTGGGCTACGTAAACTTCTGCGCTTATGTGAGTCATAAGCGGGGGATGTGCGTGTGGTGTGAGGGCCACTTTGTTAAAACTCTTTGAAAATGTGCTTAGGATTTAGTGAACATTCCCAAAGAATTGTGAAAGTTGGTTGTGAAAGTCTAATGACCGAGTTATAGACTGTAAAGTTGGGCCCTCAGTTCTCACATAGAGGATTGAGGGCCCACCTGAAACTGATAAACTATGGACACTACAGAAAAAGTCTTTATGCCAAAATCTAAGCGAATGCCAAACAAAATTTGTGAAAACAAGATATTATCGCAAAACACTGTCCTACTTTGTATATCTTCGTATAAAATGGGCCCTCAATTCTCATACACGTAAAAGTTTATTACGCAATTATAATGAAATCATTAACTTACAGCTACTGTTTGAAATCCTATATGCTAATAAATAAATTGTGAAAATTTATGAAAGCAGGTCACCACTTTTTGTTGTTTGAAAGTTATCCCCACAGATATAGATATACCTAGATAACGCAAGAATAACTACTTCGCGTGCCAAAAATTGCACCAACTTATTTATTTATTTATTTTATTTTAAAGAAGGCTTACAGACTAACAAACCAATGAAATAAAGAATGTAATATTAGGAAAAATAGCTAATAACAAGCCTCCACATATAGTAAATATATGATTACAAATCGTAAGCCGCCCCTTTCGCGCTCAGTCCTTTGTACTGCTGGCTGGGTAAGTGTGAGCGAGAGCGCGAGCTTGTGACGTCATAGTAGGTAGTAAAAAATGGCACGCTTGGTTTTCATACAGTTCGTGATACTTGCGTTATCTAGGTATATCTATATCTGTGGTTATCCCTCAGTCCTCCATTTCTTTTGTTTTCGATTTATTACGCCTATCGTATAAAAGATAAGACAAATACAAAATTGTCTCTTTTTGTGTCAAAATTGTGCAACAAATTCGATACCAGAAAGAAATTAAAAGACCCTTTATTATACATATAAGAAAATTGAGTTTTATTTTTATTATCTGAATTTGCAAATAGGGTGACCACAATTTCTTTTAGATTGCAGTAAAGATTAGTAAATGTAGAGTATAAGTTTTAATAAACTTTCTTCGATTTTTCGCTTATTATCGTCATAGCATTTTGTACTCATGTTTCGTGATAAAAAAAATATTATTTCGGAATTCGAATGATCACAAAGAAAAATACTTTTACCCAAATCATTTTTGCTTGAGATATCGTTCGTTCTGAAATAACTAATGACAATAATCAAATAATTTATTTATTATTTTTATAAAGGCTTTTGCCCAGCCATGGGACAATGTAGGCTAAATATAACCCTAACTAATATTATAAAACTAATAACTAGCTAATATTATATTAAAAATATTATTACATGTATTATATAATTATTGTTTACATATATGCACAATAGTTGTAATATTTAGTGTAGTTACTAAACAATAGTTTATGTTAGTGCAGCGGAAGTTGTAGGTAATAAAGCATTAAGGCGAGTTTTATGAAACAGTTGTTGTGAAGAATAAAAATAATAATAATTTATTAATACGCAAACACATCTTCGGTCAAGACACTCGATCATCTTCGGTCAAGATATCAAACATTGAAGATAAGTTTGTTTTGATACATAGGTACTCATAATTTTATAAGTTCGTAATATTTTACTAAATAGTACTTAGATAGTCACATTAAGAATTGTTTAATTCGATTTCACCTATTTATAAATTGTAAAGTTTTTAAAGTAAAATATAATTATTTCATACTCCAGAAAACATCATTGTTATTGTGCTAGGAATAAAAAAAAACATCCAGGAACGCACTGCTTTATTAGGTGCTAGCTTCTGCCCGCGACTTCGTCCGCGTGAAATTAGAAAGTCACATGGCTCCAATTTATTATCATAATAACGTTATTGTTGTTTTCCTCGGGAACAGCACTTTTCGGGATGAAAGGTTCAGTGGTTTAGGCGTGAAAAGCTAACAAACAAACTTACTTTCGCATATATAATATTAGTTAGGATTATATTTAGCCTACTTTGTCCCATTGCTGGGCAAAAGCCTTTATAAAAATAATAAATAAATTATTTGATTATTGTCATTAGTTTTTTAGGAACGAACGATTTTTCAAGCAAAAATGATTTGGGTAACAGTATTTTTCAATTTCCGAAATTATTTTTTTTTATCACGAAACTTGAGTACAAATGCTATGACGATAATAAGCGAAAAATTGAAGAAAGTTTATATACCTATGACTACATTTACTAATCTTTACTGCAATCTAAAAATTGTGGTCACCCTATTTCCTAATACAGAGAATGAAAATAAAACTCGATTAAGTAAATCGAGTTTTACAATAGTGTGATACAATAAAGGGTCTTTTAATTTCTTTCTGGTATCGCATTTGTTGCACAATTTTTTTCACAAAAAGAGACAATTTTGTATTTGTCTTATATTTCATACGATGAGCGTAATAAACCGAAAACAAAATAAAATGGAGGACTGAGGGCCCGAATTTTATCAAGGTCATAACTTTTAAACAACAAAAAGTGGTGACCTGTTCTTGCTTTCATAAATTTTCACAATTTATTTAGTAGCATATAGGATTTCAAACAGTAGCTGTAAGTTAATGATTTCATTATAATTGCGTAATAAACTTTTACGTGAATGAGAATTGAGGGCCCATTTTGTACGAAGATATACAAAGTAGGACAGTGTTTTGCGATAATATCTTGTTTTCACAAATTTTGTTTGGCATTAGCTTAGATTTTGGCATAAAGACTTTTTCTGTAGTGTCCATAGTTTATCAGTTTCAGGTGGGCCCTCAATCCTCTATGTGAGAACTGAGGGCCCAACTTTACAGTCTATAACTTGGTTATTAGACTTTCACAAAATCTGATACCATCTTTCACAATTCTTTGGGAATGTTCACTAAATCGTAAGCACATTTTCAAAGAGTTTTAACAAAGTGGCCCTCACACCACACGCACATAGCGGGGGCCATGGGCTCAGGTACAATGCCAAGAAATGTGAACTTATGATTTTTAAAGCCGGCACCAAATGCTACTCATCTGTGCCTCCAGTCACTCTTGCGGCATTCTTTTAAACAGGGTGAAGCAATTGAAGTATCTGGGCCACTGGGTCTCCGACGACCTGTGTGATAATTTGGACATTGACAGGGAGCGCAGGGCGCTGTCTGTCCGGTGTAATATGCTGGCTCGCAGGTTTGCACGATGTACTAGACCAGTAAATGTGACTTTATTTAAAGCTTATTGTCAGTCGTTTTACACGTGCAGCCTGTGGACCAACTTTACGCAGCGGGCGTACAGCGCACTGCGCGTACAGTACAACAATGCTTTCAGGACGTTGTTAGGGTTTCCGCGGTGTTGTAGTGCTTCGACTATGTTTGCTGAGGCGCCGACTGATGACTTTTTCGCGATTATAAGGAAACGGAGCGCTTCGCTACTAAGTCGCCTACAAAACAGCTCGAACAGTGGCCTGAAGGTATTGTCCGAGCGGTGGGATCTGCCCCTGTTGCAGAGGTGGATGCAGCTTCATGGTAGCACATCCCCTAGTATCAAGTAATATTATGTGTTTTTATTTTATTAGTGGTTCGTTTTGGATGACAAGTGTATGTATTTTGTATTTTGATTTTTATTGCTCTAAATGACTTTTGTATGTATTTTAATATTTTTTATTTAAATGACATGTGTGTGTATTTTAATATTTTAATTTTATTTATTTGATTTGATTTGAATGTCTGAGTGTTATTTTATTGTGTGTGTGATTATTATATCAATTGTAATTTTATGTTTCGCTAATGTAATGGACTTTGAAAAATAAATGAATTATTATTAGGTAGGTATTATAATTTCGAACAAAGCACAGGTAAGATATGAATACTTTAAAAATAAGAAGCAGTTTATTGAAATCCAACATTTTCCTTAAGTTTGCCGTATGTCATTACTTCCCAGAATTCGATCCTTATTAGCGATACTATCGAATGGTGTAATAAGACAGTGTGTGTTTTTTTTCAATGGTTCGATTCCTGGCTAGAAGTATTGATTTTTCAAAAAAAAAAACAGACTTCCAAAAAAACACTACAAAGTGAAAAATAACTTTAATTTCGGAAGTCGGTGTCTTTGGATCTGTATTTTAGTTTTTGCCACCGACTTCCGAAATTAAAGTTATTTTTCACTTTGTAGTGTTTTTTTTGGAAGTCGGTTTTTTTTTGTTAAATAGTTTTTATTTCTCGCTTTTTAGTGGGTTTCTTTATCATTTATCTAAGTTACAATAGCCTAATGTCAACTTGCCCATCGCCTTTTACAAAATATTGCTTTTCCCGATGCAGGGACGTTAATTGTTGAGGACTTCTCCTGGTATTCCATCATCAGCTCTATTTCACCATTCCATTGTGACGAGCATAGAGTGCTTAGCAATCATATTAAAGTAATCGAATCGCAACCCGTGAAATAATTATTATTGAGTAGTTCCGATGGCCATCTGTGATCTTCTTCATCAGTTCCACTTCACCAAATGGTAGTTTCCGAGAGCAAATGCACGAGTTACTATAAAAAATACCCAAAACGCTATATCATCATTTCAGTCGAAAGACGTCCACTGCTGGACATAGGCCTCCCCCAAAAGGGGGGGGTTTGCCATAATCGCCACGCTTGGCAGGCAGGTTGGCGATCGCAGTATGGTATGGTGGTGGAATGCATAGAGAACGCTGCTGCCCATTCTCCAGTACGCCCCTTAGTCGCCTTTTACGACACCCACGGGAAGTATGGGGTTGTGCTATTCTTTAAGTCCGGCACCACACAGACAAATCGGTATAGGTGTGCCTATAATATTTGAGGAGTTCCCTCAATTCTTCATGCATCCCATCATCAGAACTAGATTTTGAAAAAGTGGGACCAATCTGGAAGTATATAGTATATAAATGACGGCGTACTGAGGTAACAAACATAAAAAAAAAACATACAACCGAATGGAGAACCTCCTCCTTTTTTTGAAATCGGTTAAAAATTAAGTCTTAGTTTTCATCAAAATCGAGCCCGCGACTTCTTTAAGTAGGTACTTTTCGCTATTCCTCATAGTTTCGGATTTGGCCATCCACGCCCACTTGAAAAATTAACCCTTTATACATACTTGCTTGCGCCCGTGGATTCGCCCGCGTCTTCATTTCAGCCGGAAGACTTAAACTGCTGGACATATGCCTCATGTATGTAGGAAATTGTTCCACGGGAACATTCTACCGAGACAATAAGTAGCATATTATGTTCCCAGGATGCCTGAGAGTTACTTTCGAATTTATAATATTAGTATGGATAATGATTGCATGCTCGCGCGAAGATTAATGCTTTTGGTTAGGACGCGGTCTAAGTGATGCACACTTGGGTAAACGTTTAATAAAATCGAAGGCTTTAAATTTTGTTTTTTGTTTGTCACCCAAGCCTCTTTTAGAATATTATTACTTAGTGGGCTCCGTTGGTCTCGTGGTTGCAAGGGCGACTGCTGAGCGTTGGGGATCCTGGGTTCAAATCCCAGGTCGGGCAAAGTGTTATTGGGTTTTTCCATTACGAATTTCTCAGTAACAGCTAGGAGTTTGGAAGTCGACGGTGTGGTACCCCCGTGCCTCTCCCTGTACTTAATGACATGCTCTAAATGTTATATCACGTTGAATTAGATCTTTTATTTTGGCGCACCTATTCAATTTCATCCTGTATAAATCGATAGCTGACAACAATGCAAACAGAAAACATAATACGAGCAAACATAATACGAGCAAACATAATACGAGCAAACATAATACGAGCAAACATAATATGAGCAAACATAATACGAGCAAACATAATACGAGCAAACATAATACGAGCAAGCATAATACGAGCAAACATAATACGAGCAAACATAATACGAGCAAACCCCGTAAACTGTCACGTTTCCGAGATATTAGCGCATATTATTAGCGTTCATATGTAGTTGATGATTATGTCACCATTTGATCAACTTTGAACGTTAAGGGTCTTACAAGACCTAAACACAAAAAAACGCAAGTTTTAGAAACAATAAAAATACATGATAGACTACAATAAACAAAATCAGAAAAATATATGACATTCTTCCGGATATAAATGCTAGTGCTAGTGTTTTGAAAATATAATACAGCTAATTTGATACGTTAGAAAAAAATCATGGATATACCTCTAAAAACCTTCTTTTTACAATAAAACCCATATTTATTATAATATACATACAATAATTCTGATTTATTGTCAGATATTCTACAAGCAACATATTAAAATATTAAATAGGTACTGTAAGAGGGTTTGTGTGTGGAGATGAGCCCAAACTCACAATAGGCAAATAAACAAAGACTTTTATTTGATTTTGAAAAGAAGTTACATAAAACACTAGGACTAAATTAACAAAATAACAAGAAGTGAATAATAATTTATAAGTAAACTATATCGGCTAGCTACGTAATCCCTACGGGCGTCGTATATCGTGAGAAAGTTGCGCAGACCGCTAGCGATACTGACACAACAAACATACGATATACGACTAGAGTCCCAGATGCGGCAAGAGGCGGAGTAGGCGTGACCGACCTAAGTCGATGCGGAGCGTACAACCGGAGCGTGCCGACCTGAGACTGGCGTTCCTAGTGTCTGCAGGGCCTTTTATAGCTGCTCGCGGTCACGGCGGGGACGCGTAGCGCGGGGAGGAGGTGATGACTCGTTGGGACGATCATACGGCGCGGGAGCAGCGATGCCGCGTTGGTATGTTCGTCGCGTTACAGTCTCCCCTTCTGGTCCCGAAGACGTCCCGGCGAGGAGACCAGTTGCTGTTCTGGTGTCTGCCTGCTTCTTTGGTCAGCCTTGTTCAATAAACGGCTGGCATATTCCACGGGATGCTCGGCTGGGCCCTCCCCCTGCACCAAGACAGCACCGATGGCATCGATGTTGGGACCAAATAGCTGCTGGCTGTGTGGGGAGGGTTTTACTTCAGCACTATTAATATTGATTGCGCATCCCGGAACAATGACCCGACAAACCTCGGCGAGTAGCCAGTTAGCTTGGGTTCTGGTCGCGAGGGCGATTGCGGCGGCGTACAGTACTCAATTAATGGAGGTGGTCCATACGAATCTGTTAGACTGGAAGCCGACCCCAACATAGTTGGGAAAAGGCTAGGCAGATGATGGTCCATACGAATCTGCCATGTTACATTCCTCAGGAACATGTGTAGTTTGGGACGGCGTCGTGGGCAACGGGCTAAGCAATGGTTCCAGAGACGTCATTTTGGCTAACTTAGCAAACACTGACTTGCTTTTCTCGGGTTCCGTATGCACCGTGGAAACGGATGCATCAAGTTCTTCTTCATTGTAGAGCTCGTACTTCTTGCCAGGCTCATCCAAGAAGTGGAATAATAACTGCGACAGGTTGAGCACGATGCCTGCATCTTGGATGAAATCTACTCCTAGGAGCGTTCAGTTATCGTGTGACTCAGGCAACACGATAAAGTTTGTGGGGATATTCCGACCACATAATGTTACTGTCACTGCAGCTGTCTAACTACTAACTAAGTTAAAAAAATTATAATAGCAAAAGTGGGTAGAAGAAAAAAAATATCTAAATAATATTAAACTATCATAGAAAGCCCCACGTTGGGCGCCAATTGTAAGAGGGTTTGTGTGTGTGGAGATGAGACCAAACTCACAATAGGCAAATAAACAAAGACTTTTATTTGATTTTGAAAAGAAGTTACATAAAACACTAGGACTAAATTAACAAAATAACAAGAAGTGAATAATAATTTATAAGTAAACTATATCGGCTAGCTACGTAATCCCTACGGGCGTCGTATATCGTGAGAAAGTTGCGCAGACCGCTAGCGATACTGACACAACAAACATACGATATACGACTAGAGTCCCAGATGCGGCAAGAGGCGGAGTAGGCGTGACCGACCTAAGTCGATGCGGAGCGTACAACCGGAGCGTGCCGACCTGAGACTGGCGTTCCTAGTCTCTGCAGGGCCTTTTATAGCTGCTCGCGGCCACGGCGGGGACGCGTAGCGCGGGGAGGAGGTGATGACTCGTTGGGACGATCATACGGCGCGGGAGCAGCGATGCCGCGTTGGTATGTTCGTCGCGTTACAGTACTGTTTTAATTTTTCAGTCCAAACAATAGATTTTTTGTAATTAACTAATTGCTTCATATTTTGCAATAAATTATCAGCGTCGTGTCATCGCGCTTCTCTTTCTTTTCTATGCAGTCCGACAGTGATCGCGCTTTACGTCATGTAAGCCCCTTAATGTTATTTTACGGTTTTTGGTCTTATTCCGTCTTATGACAAAACGAGATCTAATTTTAGACCTAGCCTAAACCTTCGCGACAGTTACTCTATTTTGAACTTTATTCCAGCAAACGTAAAGTTCTTAATGCAAAATTGACAACTTAGACTCGGGTTTAACGTCAGTTTTTGTAATAAGAACTTTAGCTTCGTTGGATTATAGTTCGAAATTTAAAAATGGCTGGATGGTTTAAACCTGGGTCTAAAGATAAATCTTGTTTTGTAATAAGGCCGTTAGTGTTCTGTTTGCATTGATTTCAGCAATCGATTTATACTTACATTTAATGATGATTTTAATTTTGTTTTTTTTTTGTTTGTGTGTTTTTATATTTATATGCGTCATGTTTGCCGCAAAAAACCTTTTTTTCTTTCTTTCTTTTCCGCCAAACGGCGCGCGTCGCATCGGATCCGAACAGATTTTACAATCTTTAAACGATATTAAATCGTGTAAACAGTATTTAAAGTCTATACCTATTACCAAGCCGCGCACAGCAGCTTGACCACGGACGGCGACGAATGTATGCTGCGACACGCGATCGGCTCCGTTCGCCTGTCGTCGTATCCGATCGAATCCTTTCGGCTGTCGGCGCGTGTAGAACACGTCAACACGGTAGGAATTAAACTCGACTAGGCGCAGAAACGGATACGTTCGCAAGCGACGATGCGATGCGATGCGAGCCGTTTGGTGGAAATTATCCTTTAGGTCTCATGCGTGGCCGCCATTTTCAAAATGGCGCGACAGTAGGTAGGTATTCCAGGGATCTTCAAAGCCCCTTTCACGGTGATATTTTAACAAAATAAACTGGCAGTTATACGAAAACCGACTTAATTAAATTCTCTTGTAAGTTGTAACTAACTCACAAACAATGTAATAAAATCTTAGAAGATAATTTTAACCTACTTCTAATTGTTGTATCGAAATTAAACTTTGTATGTATATAAATACCTACCTAAGTAGGTACCCATATGTAGTTCGGATAACAACACTATAATGTGGAATCTTGGAGCTGATCTGATAATGCAGCCAGGAGGTGGATAGTGGAACTCTTCAGTGGCTGCCTATGAGTAAACCCCTCGAGTTTGGGCTCATATGATTTGTTTCGACGAGTCCGATAGATTGGGCTTGGTAACGAGAGTCTGTCGAAGGACCGATGGCCGGTGGAGCAGACGAGTCCTGGAGTGGAGACCGCGTATCGGCAAGCGTAGTGTGGGACGCCCCCCGGCTAGATGGACGGACGACCTAAAGAAGGTGGCTAGGGTAGACTGGATGCGGAAGGCGGAGGACAGGGTGCTGTGGCGCAGTCTGGGAGAGGCCTATGTCCAGCAGTGGACTGCGATAGGCTGAGTTGATTGATTGATTGAGCGAGGGTCTGGTGATGTAGCCAGGAGATAGACAGTGGAACTCTTTAGTGACTACTAGTAAACCACTCGAGCTCGCTTTTGATCTCCTTTAAAACAGCAACTCCTTTTGATCCTTCATATTTAGCTTCTAGCCTTCTCTACACTCTAGCTTCTTATGTCATTGGTCCATCTGGATGCGCCTCACGTTACATTTGTGGCTTCATGATTTGGCTAATGATCCTTTGAGAGTTATAGCAGATCCACTTTTACGTCAGCTTGTCATCAAGCATAATCAGCCTACAACGTTCCCAGCGCTGGGACTTATGCCTTCACTTTATGAGAGGCAGTGGACGACAATCCCCCACACACTGGTACAGTTCGGGCTGTTGTACCTACGTCACACTGTGATAGTGAACAAGAAATAAGTAAAAAACAGATGTCTTTAACTAAATAGATTCTTCTAATACTTTCGTTCCTGTATCACTTTATTTTATATACTTTCTTAATTTCTTTGAGATCAAAATGCGTTTAGTTCAGTCCCTTCAAAGTTCTTTTTGATTTTGCGTCACTGACAAAATCACAGAGATCATTATTCTCGTTGCAATAGGGTTGCTAATGGGTTGCTTTTGTCAGGGGTAAAATAACTGTATAGAAATTAAAGTAATTTAAACTAAAACCACGTTTCAGGTTTAAAGAGTCCGCCATCGCACCCTATGGGGTTCTAGTCAGTAGGCATGGTCCAAAAGCGTGGGGAAGTAAGTATATTCTTGCCATTTCTGTTAAAATTTAAGTTGCCGAGACCAAAAAATATAAATTATAACACAAAACTGTAATGACATTTGCAGACAATGGAGCCTTACCCTTCGAGGAAAAACAGCCGTGATTGTTATACTACATAACTAAAAATATATACAAAGTGGAGATGACAATACAACAATAAATGAAAATACAAACCAAACTACCAAATAAATCCAAACGTTGAAATTAAAAAAGTGATTTTTTCTAACATATTAAAATTCAAATATTTATTGCTCAACACAGTACATTTTATACATTTCCAGATGTTAAGTGAACGCGCAGTCCACTGTATTGTACCAATTCAGGCATGCAAAATTAATAGTTATAGTTATACAATTTCATAAAATCCAATTAATCCGATACATAATGTCATAAATTCAAAAAAAAACAATACCTTGTACAATGATATAAATTCAAATTAATACGTAAACACTGTCATAGATTCAAATTAAAAGGTAATGTCAAAGTATAAAGTCAAAATAATTAAGGGAATTTACCAATTTACTATTTTTCATGTATGTATTATTAAAATTAAAATATATGCTATTAATCATTCAAATTACATTATATAATTGCACTTAGATAGAATTAAGCTTAAATGAATAGGACATTAGACGTATCTAAGTATTATTTATTTAACTTGTCTGTTAATAATTCTCCATTGAAATAGTGGTACGCTTTTTTAACCATAAGGTCTGTTAGAATTATTTTGAATTTGTTAACATCATTCTCAAGTCTTATAGTCGTGGGTATCATATTATAAATTTTTGGAGCCATTCCCAGAAAACTTTTTGCATATAATGCTGTTTTGTGAGGCACAGCGTGAATTTTGTCCCGGTGACGTTTACTAGTCAGGGTTTCAAATAAATATAAGTGTTTTTTAACGAACATTGCTACTTCAAACGCGTATAGGGATGGAAAAGTCATTATTATTAGGCCAATAAAGTGTGGTCTACAACTATCAGTAGCTTTTATTTGGCACACAGCTCTTAAACACTTTTTTGTGCCTTAAACACTAGCTCACTGTCCGATGAATTACCATAGAACATTATGCCATAGCGTAATGTAGAAGACACATAGGCATGATACGCAGTCAGTACGGTTTCGCACCTTGCTATTTTACTGAGAATAAGCAAAGCGTACTGGAACTGATTAAGTCTTTTGATTATATGTTCAATATGTTTACTCCATTTCATATTCTCGTCTGTATAGAGTCCCAGGAACTTTGTGTGCTTTGTTTCTTCTATGGTTTGTCAGCGTATTTTATATTAAGTTTATCTTGATTTATTCTTTGTTTAAATGACATAACATAAGTTTTCTCTAAAGTTACATTAAGATTGTTATTATTTGACCATGTTATTAAACTGATTTAGATTTATACCCATTTCATAACTATGTGAATCCCTATTTTGTTCTGTGAAAATAATTGTACTATCATCAGCGAACAAGGTCATGGGATGTTCAATAACTCTAGGCATATCGTTTATGTATACGAGGAACAATGGCGGGCCGAGGACGCTACCCTGAGGTACACCAAAGTTCGTTTTCTTGGTTTTTATTGGTACGTTAGTTCTAATTTTGCCAAAAAATAACACACTTTAAATATTGCGGCAACAGCGCGGTGTTATTGACCCAACAAGCATAACATGGCCGAATCCGGAAAAAATTGTATAGGTCAGTGTGCCGGGCACCTCTTTTTTGCAGGTTTGTAAAAAAATTAACATTTGTATTAAACGTAATAACTTCCGCATGCATGACTCTTACGTTTCAAGCATAAGGTATATGCATTAGTTCGCATCGGGAAATAAAATTTAAGAACAAATTTGGCGAAGGTTATTGAACTAGCGAGCTGGCAACATGCTGTGTTTAACTGCAGATGTCTTTAACCTGTCGGTGCTGGCTTGTTAACAGATACATCATGTAGAAAATTAAAAAAATGAAAAATTATGTCCGATGACTAAACTATTAGATATAATATATTTGATTAAATTTTTGTATGCAGACTGGAAACATTATCATCGAAGTTTAATTTATTGTTGTATTGTCATCTCCACTTCTTATATCCTACTATTCAAGCAGGGGAAAAATCTGTTGACATTTGTGTACCCATGCCATGGTAAGGGTGCAGGTTAGAATCGAAGCAATGCCATCATGCCACCTTGAACGTCCAAGTCACTGTAGGTGGGCAAGATCCTCAACCGTGGAAGTTCCCTCATCTGGTATGATCTCAAAGTACCTTTTTATTTCCATAACATAATATCACGCCTATTATCCACGAAGGGTTAGACAGAAGTGTACTCATAGTACACCCACATTTCGCCAGTTATGTTTATGTAAGTCCCATGTAATAAGGGGCGAGCCTATTGCCATCAATCGGGCTCTAGTCCAGACTCCAGGTTGCTACCGAGACATAAATTAAAGATGAAAAACCCAATAACACTTTGCCTGACTTGGGAATCGAACCCAAAACCTTAAGTCCAGTAGTAGCACTTGCGACTCCCACCAAGGGAGTTAAAAAATTATCATGGCGTTTTTGAGTGTGGAACCTAAGATAGAAACACGCTTACGATACGACTACATACAGAAAGCACAGCTAATCGAAATCTTTATTCCTACACAGCACGTTTCGCCGAAAACATTGTTGATAGAAAACATTGTTTGTAGATATCTCGGTACATAAGAAGCACTGTTGACAGAGATCACACACACACGGCGATTTTAATTAATGAAAACGATGTAATTTTTAAATTAATACAACATTTTAAGACTAAGAATAGGCTTATTCCACTATTCCCTACTCTAATGTAAAACAAGAGCGAGTCGGGCTCCCGCACCGAGTGTTCCGTAACATCATACGATTTTAAATTTTCATCGGCGAGGCCTATATTTGTCAGAGAATTTTAACACTGTACTCTGCGGTGTAGAACACTGCAGTTTTATGTCAGCGCCATCTCTTGACTGATAGTGGAACTAATGTAACTTTTATTGATGATTTCTGAAAAAGTGTGCTATTTAGAGACTTCTTTTTATTTTCCCTGTGATCTTTATATAAACTTCTGTCATATAGAATAATTTCAGAGTTTTCTCTTTACAATCTTCGGAGGTAAGGGAGGGGGAGTATTTTTTTTTAATTTTTCATCAAAAGTCGAAAACGGTGCTGCCTAAAAAAAAGGAAAAAAAATGTTTGAGAATGTGCAAACTAAGCTCTTTCATGTGATACCCCACATGCCCTAGTAGCCCCACTTCGAATTTTTCAGACCCCCTTTCAGTCCTGTTGTAAAAAATATACATATATTTTTATTTCTTTCTTTTTTGCAAAAATAGTTGGGCAAACGTCATCTAAAACTATTCCAAATTTCAAGTTGATGCTCAGTAGTTCTTGAGATATCCAGCTGTGACAGACAGACAGACAGAGTCTCACCATAAGGGTTCCGTTTACCTAAACATATTATTATATCCGTACCATTTTGGTACGGATATATGTTAGTCTGTAAGGTATCTATTGGTATGTTGGTATCTGTTGGTATCTATTGGCCAAAGTAGCCGGAAAATAAAGGTTTTATTATAATTTAATTTTAATCTGGAAAAGAATAATTCAGAACATTATTTATTAGGGATACCTAATAAATAATGTTCTGAATTATTCTTTTACCGATAGGTAATAAAGGAGTAAGGGTTATCAGTGCGTTAACTGTTACCATAAACACGCCAGTGTTGAAATTTCTCGTGTAGGTACACCGGTTGCTAGTACTACGGCTGATCTTTCTGAATAATTTCACCAATAAGGTCACTTATGTCCTGCTAGGGCGTAGCAGGTCGCGTTCTGTAGTTTCTACCACATGGGAAAAAGACATGAGTTTATGTATGTGTCGTGGACGTGGATAGATGGCGCCACAGTACATGTTAACCACCACACTACCACCATAATATGTAAAAATATATACTACAAATAAATAAATTCTATTCTATTCAATTCTACAGCGAACAGCGCCATCTAACAATTTGATTGATATACGAAGAATCATGTGATCGGAAACGCAAGTGAGCCGTGCCGCTTGGACACGATCGTCGGTGGAGGGGATGCAGCGAGGACTGGTGAAGAGACCGAGTGTTGCGACAGTCTAGAGTGGACAGTCGGCCAGTCTCGGCTAGCGTTGAAAAAAGCTGGAAAAATTCCCGTTTCTTTCCAATTCCGCTGTTTTTTTTCAATGTTTCATTCGAAAGTTTCAAGAAAATTTGCCCGTATATATTTCATGTTTTTTTCCAATGAAACCGAAAAAAACCGAAGAATATGAAAGAAACGGGAAATATTTCATGTTTTTTTTTCAAATACGTACTTAGTATAATTATTTAACTTAGGATATCTATGCTTTGAAGTCTTTCCATAATAAACGTACTAATAAAATGTAGGGTCGAATAAAAAAATATCAGCGGCTAGACGCGTGCGGCCCCGGTGTCGTGCATTCAGTATTCTAGTTGTAAATTGCAATAATAGTGTTGCGCCACGTTACGTGCCACAATTAATGCCTGGTACATGATGACATTAGCTACCACTAGCGCCATCTAGTATCGAGTAGCAGAACTAGTAGAGTCAAGATCCTTCTAGAAATTTCGATGCTAGAACTTTATAGAACTATCGTCATCTGGTTAGTCGGGGCCGGTATGTACTCGAACATTCTAGATATTTCTACAGTAGAAGGTTCTAGAACTATCTGAGGCACTATATAAGGCCGGTATGGGCCGCCACAAATGACAACGAGTTTTTCCAAGTGTCCCAGTAGCTAAGCTTGCTAATATTATGCAAAAAAACACATGTGGAATAATGGCAAACTTCGTTGAATAAGCACCAAGCTAGAAGTGGTTTTTGGGCCAATGAAATAATTTAACCAGTAAACAATTTACACCCTCGCGACTGATGGAAAGGATTTTGTCACTATAGACAACTTTCATGTGTTGCCATAAGATTGTTGAGTGTCTCACCATCAACTGCGGCGTCTGAAAAACATTTGGTAAATTTTTGGTCGAACGCATACAAAAGATAGGAATCGCCTTCATCCAGAGCGACTTAATAAACATGTTTACGTTCGATCAAACTAAAAAGAAACATTCGAATTCGAGCTCGAGCGTGAAGCTAACGATTCTTCGGATAGTGAAATTGAGACTGTGGCCGAGGAGAGCTAAATCTATCTGGGGGCACGGGAGTGCCCCCGCCAAGACGAGCCAAGCGAAGCGCAAGGGCACTACCTACCTTTTCTCGAAGCACTTCGTCGTATTTTTGAACCATCTTAACTTGGCTTTGGATTATACCAGATAAACAAAATTTTCGGGATATGATTTCAGTGGTTGACTTATTAAATCTATAAAGTTTCAATTGCATAGCTCTTATACTTTAGATTTTATTGATATCTAAAATACTCCGATTTCGTCACTGACTCACTGACTGATGATCATCAATATTCTTAAGGTTCTTCCTGAAGTCCTAGAAAGCTGAAATTTGGTATGTAAGTTAGTAATAGTACACAAACAACAAAAAAATCTTAAAACTTGAAACTTTTACCCCCCTAACCCCTTAAACTAGGGGGTGAAAGTTTGTATGACACTTCCGTAAATTTTGATGCTAGAGGTCTGAAAATTTATATAGGGGGTCCTTGTTATAAATAAACCCCAAAAAAAGAAAGAAAAAATAAACAACAGAAAAAATACTCGTATAAATATCATAAGCAACTTACAAAAAGAAACAACTTACAAAAAGAAATGAAATCCCACAAAAACATTTCATGTTAAATGTTGCCAAGACGAGCCGTCCAAGCCATATATTTTGACTAAGGTGTAGAGTTTGCGAAGTTAGGCCTTGTAGAGTTAGGGCGTGTAGAGTTAGAAGCTTGGCTCTACATGAGATCTGATTATTTTTTGACAGTGCGAGCTACATGGTCTCGTCTTGGCAACATTTAACATGAAATGTTTTTGTGGGATTATTTTTACCTATTTGTTCCATATTTCACCTATTAAAAACATTTCAATAAAACTTGTTTTTTTCAACTTTTCAAAACATCATGCGAAAAATTCGAAAGAATCCTGTTTCTTTCCAAAGGATTCTTTCTGTTAATTTTTCTATGTAACATTCGAAAAAAACTGAAAAAAACCACAATTTGTTTTTTTCGTGAAAAAAACAAATTGTTTTTTTCGGCATTTTCAACGCTAGTCTCGGCAAACGCTCAATACCAACGCACGTGTTTGTTTCCGACGTACGTGTGCGTTTCGGTTGTTAATAATAATATTTATTTGTTCAAGGCTTAAACCTATTATATTTTGTACCTTACTAAATTATACTTTGTAACTCAGTGGCAAGATACAAAACATGATGCAACTGGGCTTAAACTAGGAGGACTCCTGTGCTATAAGCACCAGTTTCTTCCGCCACCACCGTGATCGAACTGCCATTACAAGTGTGGTGCTGTGCAAAGGTAAGAGTATTACAATAGGTATTATTATTAATTAACCTAGGTGTGTGTGTGGAGGGGCCCGTGGCTAAATAATAACAGCCGCACAGGTCGATCGATCAGGTTAAGCTACGCTTGCCGCGGTTGGTCTGTGGATGGGTGACCATCTTTACATACCGAGACCCCTCCGTGCCTCGGAAAGCACGTTAAGCCGTTGGTCCCGGCTGTCATTTGTGGATCTTTGACAGTCGTTACGGGTAGTCAGAAGCCCGAAAGTCTGACAACCAGTCTTACCAAGGGGTATCGTATTACCCAGTAACTGGGTTGTGGAGGTCAGATAGGCAGTCGCTCCATGTAAAATACTGGTATTCAGCTGCATCCGGTTAGACTGGAAGCCGACCCCAACATAGTTGGGAAAAGGCTAGGCAGATGATGAGGTGTGTGTGTGTGTGTGTGTGAGAGGTGTGTAGTGTATTTGTGTGTGTGTGGGGGTGTGTGTGTGGGTGTGTGTGTGTGTGTGTGTGGGGATGTGTGTGTGGGTGTGTGTGTGTGTGTGTATGTGTTTGCCTGTATGAATGGGCCTGAGTGGTTTTATTCTATTTTATTTAATAGATTTTTTTATTTTTTTTATTTTTTATAGATGGTTTATTAAAGTTACTGTAACTTCAAATAATCTTTTCGTTCGAGTACCCACTGCAGTGCCCATCTATCTAAACTATGTCGGATCGTGAAGAAGACCCGATGTATCGCGTCTCGGCCACCCAGTGATGCGACATAATAATTATGTAAAAATTATTGGTCTGGCTCGTATGTAAAATTATTATCTGTAGCGCAGTGGTCGCAAGCGGGACTGCTGACCGAGGAGTCCTGGCTTCGATCCCCAGGTCGGGCACGTCGTTTTTGGGTTATGAGATTACGAATTTCTCAGGCTCATCAGAACGATATCGATTTTTTCAAACAAACAGGCTCAAGCAGGCGGTTTCAACCTGTTTGTTTAGCGCTTTATTTTTTGCTAAGGGTCAAAATACTTACATATAAATAATATGATTTCGGCTGACTGACATCTAAATACGTTAACACAAGTGCCATTCAGTCCTTTTGTGATACACGGAGAATCGGAAATTATATTTTTAAAATAAACAATTTTGATGTCGACTCTAATTTAAAGAAAATTCTCAAAACAAGCAAATGGAATAATTCACTATGTCGTGACATATACCGGCCGCTAAAGGTATAGCCAGGGAAGCGCCGTGGAAGTGGCAAAGCTTCAACAAGATCTAAAATACAGTCGTGAGAGCGACACGAAAAATAATACAAATATTTCTTCTCCTTAGAGTGTCGATAGCAATCTATATGGACTCGGCCCAGAATTCGGTTACGTGTTTGGCGCGATCACAAGCATCCATCAGTTTCTGTAATGTGCAGTCGACAGGACACGCAGGACACGATATTAAGTTTCCCATCGTTTGTGGAACAGCCGTACCGCCTTGGGGTGCAAATGCAACCGCATTTCCTCCAAGGCGGTGCGTCTACAATATAATTTCACAAATGTTGAGCAACAACGTCTTGCTTTGTAAATGTCATTCAAGCGCTAAACGATCCTTGCAGCACTATAATAGAATTTCCTGTGACACAAGGCAATCCATAGTGACGACCTTTATCTACCACTAGCTTCTGCCAGCGATTTCGTCCGCGTGGAATTTTTGGTTCCCCGACCCGACCCGTCGTATCGCGTCGCCCGCCCGCGTTATTACTTCGTTTTCGCTAAGCGGTTTTCTGACTTTTTTTCCTTCTACTCGGGTCCGAAGAGTCGTAGCGTGATGTTAAATAGCCTATAGCCTACCTCAAGAATTGGGCTATCAAATGCAAAAGTAATTTATCAACTGATACTGTCAGGTGGTTCCAGAGATTAGCGCGTTCAAACAAACTCTTCAGCTTTATTATTACCCTTCGATCGACCCATGCGGCTGTTGGTCCATTCCCGTTGTCCCCATTGTCGGTGTTCCTGTTAATGGGGACAGAGGAACTCAATAAGTTCACATTTTGGTCCACACAAATAGGTCCCAAAGTGAAAAGCTCTTTAATTGCATTAAATAATAACTGACATGTGTTATTCGTTAATAATGCTTACCTTCAGTAAGATTGAGCTTGCATGAAACGCCACACAAAAAGGTAAATGCACACAGTAATATTATCTACACTTTTATCGTCCGCCATGATGTTTGGATGCCGCACCAAACTACTATTATTAGATACTTATTTTGACCCTAAATTATAATCTTTATGGATAATGAAACAAGTTTTGGTGCAAAAATAAGGTAATACAAATCAGGTAGCTACAATATGACCGATGAATCAGGACCGGTTCGAAGGCTGCGCAATAACATTTTTTAGGAACCTAATGGTGACATATGTGCGAGTGTAATGCTGGTTTCACACGAGGGCAGAACAATGAGGCAGACCAGTAGGACAGAACAGTTTGGAAGGACAGTGGCGTTCAAATATAGGGCCAAATAATAGGACAGTCCGAGTGATCGCAATAGCGGTGGAGCGTCGACGACGACAGCGGCAAGATTTACGCGACTTACTCAAAATCGCAGCACAAATAGCTCTAGATGAGTTAACTGAAATTGTAAAGAGTGAAATAAATAACTTGGTAGCAAAAAGACCAGAGTTTGGTTGTTCAGTTCAAATTTTAGAAGAAATAAGAATTGAAGATCCCAAAGAGTTTAGATTGATTATGCGTATGACAAGGGAAAATTATGGAGCATTGTTGCACCTCATCAGGCCAGTAATCACACGAGTCCAGTCATAAGACAGACGAGCGAGAAAGGGGGGAGCAAACTGCCCCGAAAAAATAGACCGCTGAGCTATTTAACTGTTCTGCCTTGGTTACTGTCAAGAAAGTACTGTTCCGCTGTCTCGGTGTGTACGTTCAAACAGTAGCAGTACTGCGCTGTCTACTGCTCTGCCTCACTGCCCTGCACCCGTGTGAAACCAGCATTTTGCTGGTTGTTTGTTTGTATTTGCTTAGCGTTCTTTCTGACTTTTGTATGTTTGGCTCGGCTCCTAAGGGTCTTAGCGCGATGTTAAAGGCCTATAGCCTTCCTCAAGAATTAGGCTATCAAATACAAATATAATTTTTCAAGTCCGCCAGGCAGTTCCAGAGATTAGCGCATTCAAACAAACAAACTCTTTAGCTTTATTATTGGTATAAATTAATATAGATAGATAACCTGTTCACACACAATCTCATAACATGTTGACCTTGAGCTGGCCTGCTGTATCCTACAAAGTATCAATAGAATAAGAGGCCAGTTTACACTGGTTTTGTTACCTGACGTGCGACCTAGTGTACATTATAATAGGTACCTATGCAAAAGGTATGCATATAAGGAGAGACGGACTAAGCCCAGGTTCTTACGGGCCGCGATTTTCTCGCGACGATTTATTTTCGCGCACTGGATTTTCAAAGCACTGCTTAGCGCCGAGAGTCTAAAATCCAACAGTGTGTCTTTCGACGCGCCGGGATTCCTGGGATGCTCTCTGTTGGATTCTTAATGTTCGGCTTAACGCCGAGAGTTGAAAATCCCGCCGCGATATTTTTACGTTCGTGCGAAACTCGGCTAAAGGCCCGGCGCTCACCAGGCGGCACGGCGCGGCATGGCATGGCAAAGGATTTTCACAAGCGGAAATGATTTTGAATCTTATTTTTATGTCACGAACATTCACATTTCATTGATACCGTCACAAGGGGACTCGAGCGTACCAGAGGTCGCTGCGGCGTGCCACGGAAGGTTTCGGCTATATCTACAAATGTTAATACCACGTCGCGGCATATACGAGCCGACAAGTACCTAGAGCGCTTTTGAGTTCTTTAATGATTATTGACAAGTACATACAATTAATGAGTATGCGCAAGACATGGCGGATAATCAATACATAATCTTCGTATGTTTAATGCTTAGCTGTTTGTGCAGTGTTTTGTGCGATCTTAATCTAAACGAAGGTGAGTTTTTATGCATGTTTTAATAATAGGTATTATTAATCATAGTTAGTAGTTTGAAGAACCTTATATTAAAGTCAAAGTCAAATTATTTATTACAAATAGGCACATTAAAGGCACTTTTGAACGTCCAAAATTAAAATAAAATAGAATTGATTCTAGTCGCCCCTTCCAAAACGTTATGTTCATATGGAGAAGAATGGGCCAGAAACTCCACCGTTACCCTTTTAAAATATTTTACAAGGGTTTGTATACATAATAAGAATAACTATATGTAAAGATGAAGCACCTAGAATAAAATTAGTCTACCACAAAAGGTAAAAAGAATTAAAAATGAAGCAATGACAGGTAAATCAATTATGTGATATATACATGAAGCTCACTTGAACATAATATATTTACAAATTTACAAATTATTTACAAGTATTGTAAAAGTCGATGATTTTCCTAGAATCTTAACAAGTATGTGAGTTACTGTAGTCACAGATTGTAAAAATCAATGTTATAAAAATTTTAAAAATATAAATTTAATTAGCAACCAGTTTGATTTTGTCTTGGCTCTAGATTGTCCTATGGAGCAGGACCTGCATGTTTCCAATCATTCTCATCTTGGATATAATCCTCTAATTTGTAATATCCTTGTTTACAAAGTGTACTTTTAATATGAGTTTTAAATTTTCTCTCATTTGATTGCAATAAATATGTCACAAGGTATTTTGTTGTAGTACCTAACACAGTACTCCATAAAAGATGTATATACTATTACTCAAGCAGCCAAACATCTAATAGTTATCAACACATAACTATGTCCAATTTGTTTGTGTAGCGTGTTATGGGATCTTAATCTAAAAAAAAAATGAAGATGAGTTTTCTTTATGCATGTTTTATTAGTAGTTTGAAAAACCTTGATTCCGGCGTTTATTGCTTATTTTATGGAGTCGACAGATGCCAAGACAAGACCGGTCGATCTTTTTGTTGAGTCAGCCGTTATTGCATCTTTGCAACGTATCCTTTTTAGGTGTCCAAAACCTAACCCAGGTCCAAAATCAATTACTCCTGCAAGCTGAAACGATCCGGGTGTTTCTCTGACTGGCTATTAATTACGCACCCAAAATGAAGGAACTTCTCTGAACTAAGCCTAGAGCCTTGGGCCTAATGTGATGAGGTAACAGACAGCCCTAACAAAGGTCTGCCTAAGTTGATAAGCCTATTATCGGTTTACCTATATTATAGGTCTAACAATATTTTATAAATATGTTTGAAGATCATTCTTCCCAAAGGAAATGTATTGCGCGTTGATACCTTTATACCCAATGGCCGAAACTTAAAACAGAGGTGTCAATTTCAATAGTTTTTTCCCGTCTCAAAAAAAGGCCAACGCGCTTATAGAAGTATTCACTTCAAAAATGTTTCGAGTTTGACCTGTATCTATCCGTATAGGCAAAACATACACGGTAGATAATTGAATGGCGAGTGTTATATGTGTCCATGCATATTGTTTCAGATGAGCCCTGTATAACTAAAGGTTTGAATGGCACATGTGTCGGAATATTTCGGTGCACGTCAGCGTCTTTGACCTACCTTTACGTAAGTACAATACACCTTTTTTTGTTTATTTTTTGCACGTTGTATGATGAAAGAAAACTAGCTATAAAACTTTGTTTCTTTGTTGCCTGCTTGACTATCACAGGGTTTAGAGTTTCGTGAAATGCTTTCTAAAAGCGCACGCAAACGTGGATTTTGTAAATACTTTTTATGAAATACTTAGTTTTTATGTCCAAGTGCTTTTAAAGTCTTAAGGGGCTTACAGGACCTAAGAATTAAGCAAATATTTGGAAAAACAGAATCTATTATCGAACGAGCAAAAAGGGTTTAGAGAACATCAGACTATTAATATGGCATTTTATGATTTTTTGTATAGAGATATGCTAAATGTTGATAAGACCAACCCTATTTGCACAATATTTTGCGGCATGACCCAAGCGTTCGATTACGTTAGGCGTGAGATTGTCTTGGATAAAATGGAGGCATACGGTGTAAGAGGCAACGTTCTAAAACTACACACATCAAAAGTGTCTAGGGATCAAGCATTTTTATGCGGATTTCTTGAGATTGAGATGTGGCTTTGTAATAAATTTATGATTTTATAAATTTATATGGATCCTTTTTGGTGCATTTCATAATTTGAATCAGGAACTGTGAATCAAATTCGAGTAAAAGATGAAAATCAGCTGTCAATATTTTCCCTATAAAAACATACAACGCATTGAAGAC
The DNA here is from genome assembly GCA_916614155.1 of Mesoligia furuncula. NCBI lineage: Eukaryota > Metazoa > Arthropoda > Insecta > Lepidoptera > Noctuidae > Mesoligia > Mesoligia furuncula. The sequence goes on along the minus strand of OU744816.1, from coordinate 1,522,543 downwards.
ATTATTAGTGCTACTGTTTCCCTACTACTGATTAAAACCATCGTTATTATGTAGCGGCGACGTCATTTAAGCAGGGAAGAAATGCTCAGAGCCGTGGGAATGATAGAAGCTGGTTCCCGGCAACGTACTGTGGCTTTAGCTCTGAATACAAGTCAGAGTGTTATCAGTCGACTTTGGACACGTTACCGAAGCACTGGTACCGTGGCTGAGCGCCATGGAGGACGGTATCGCTGCACCACACGGAGACAAGACCGATACATTCAAATCTTAACTCGAAGAGCTCCAACAATAACCGCCATGATGTTAGCCGTGAGGCTTCATCACTCTTCAGGGAACTTAATTAGCGACCAAACAGTCAGAAACCGCTTGCATGAAGTGAACCTTCATTCCCGAAGACCGCTACGGGTACCACCTATAGCAATGCACAATCGTAGGATTCGATATCAATGGGCTCTTGAACACAGAAATTGGGCAGAAGAACAATGGCGTTTCGTGTGCTTTTCTGATGAGTCTCGTTTTGGTATGAGACCGGATACAAGACGTATACGACACTGGAGAACCCCTGGACGCCAACAGCGATTAAAATCCTGCCAGGAAGTCCATCCTTATAGTGGTGGAACCATCATGGTATGGGCGGGTATTTGGATCGGCGGAAGAACTGAGTTGATTTGGATCAGAGGCAACCTCAACGCTCAAATTTATGCTGAGACGATTGTATCAGACGTCATCGTTCCTCTACAAGTGCAAATCGGTCCCTTATTTCAGTTAATGCATGATAATGCACGACCGCACACCGCAAGAGTTGTAAGACAGACTCTCGCCGCAGCTAACATCAATGTCCTGCCCTGGCCTGCTCAGTCGCTAGACTTGAACCCGATTGAGCATGCATGGGATATGCTACAGAGAAGAGCTCTGCCGAATATGGAGGGTATCCAGTCGCAAGAAGACCTTTTTTTGTTGTTGCAACGAACATGGGCGGCCATTCCACAGCGTGATTTGGATGAACTCATTTTGAGTATGCCAAACCGATGTTCTTGTGTTGTTAGTGTTCGCGGTAGAAACACGGATTATTAATTGTTTAAGTTACCCAATAAAATTTTAAAGAAAACTGTTATTTCAGTCTTTTTTTCGAACTTTTGTGTTAGTGGTTCAAATGTCCCAAATCCCTTTATTAGGAAAATGGCAAATTTCTTTATTAATGCAAAGGTGACTTGGTTTATCGTTACTGTGACAAACGAAAACACTTTATTTGATGAATCCTTAAAGAAAATTTTAATTAATATCAATCAGGAGAAAAGTTATTGCAAAAATATATGTTGATCCCTAGACACTTTTGATGTGTGTATTTAAATCATATTTAGACAACCGAAAGCAACTCACTGAAATATCCTCAATAAATACAAAAACTAAACGTGAAAAAATATTCCAATCACATGAACTTGTAATTAAATATGGAGTTCCTCAAGGCAGTGTGTTGGGCCCTCCACTATTCATATTGTATATAAATGACCTACCTAAATCTGTTGATCAATCTGTGACCCTTTTTGCTGACGACAGTACCATAATAATTCAATGCGATACTAAAGACTTTTTTTCATAAAAAAAAAAGTGTGGCGCCACTGTCACGTCAACAATATCAGCTCCGTAATAAATTAAAATTAATAATAGTTTAAAGAGTATTTACGTGCTTCAAAGTGATTAATCAGTGAATGTGGACTACAATACATAAGTGATACTGTTATCTAGTGGTTATAATCACAATCAATAAAGTTATAAACAATTTAACTTCCAATGCATCAATTTACCACGGGATGACCAATAATAAATTATGGTGAACTTGAGTGAAGTTTATGTCAAGTAGTAATAAAAGTGATAAATCACAATAGGAACTTGTGAACATATTAAATGGAAAGTCAAAACTGTGAGTTAATAAAACATTTTTACAAGTCATCATACAACACCTACACTTTGAATGCAACATTATTTCGAACCACCGTCAATAACAATAACCAAAGCTAACCGAAAAATACACTTCCTTTATGAAGGACAATTTGGCGCATAATATCATTGAACAGCTGGCTTAGTGGTATAGCTCTCGACTGAGAAATAGACGACGCGAGTTCGGATCCCCGCGCAAACACAACTTTTTTCCAATTTCTTCAGTAAGTTTTAAAATATCAGTAAGACAGTACAAAATGAGCTTCTTCAACAATATCACGTTTCGTAGACCAAAGACACGTTCCTTGACAGATAACTCTGACGAAAGCAATGATGAAATTAGTTCAAAGATAGATGGCAGCACCAGTAGTTTACCAAACATAACAAGCGATGAAAACAATATGCAAATTCAAGAACTACATAACCAAATTGAACAACTGACTACACAACTTAACTCAGCACATGAGGAGATAAAAAACTTAAACATAGAAAATACAGAACTGAAAATAACTATAAGTACATTAACTACTAAAAATGATGTGCTAAAAAAGGCCACTAAAAAACTGACAAGTGATGTTGGAACCCCCAACAAAAGCTCACGTACATCTACTCCGCGTCCAAACTCTCAAATAAAATCACAAAAAAAGAGGACGAAAAAGCAATCATTTTCAGAAAAACAAGAAACCGTTAGTACTTCTGCAATTCAATCAGATAATGCAACAACACAGAGGAAAGACACTGAAGATCATTCTTGTGCTCCGAAAAAAAATAAACTGTGCGTGGTTAGCGCAAATAAGAATAACAAAGTATTGTCCATAGCACAAGAGTCATTTAAAAACTTCCAAGTATGTCATTATATTTTGCCAAACTGCGGCACACTACAGCTTGTAAACGACTTACATAAAAAACTAGTTGATTATTCTATGAACGATTATTGTGTTATTTTAATTGGAGAAGAAGACTTTTTACATACGGGAAATTACGTTAACATCATTATAAAATTAAGAGAGGCATTAATGACAGTACAGAATACAAATGTAATTTTGTGTGTTCCTACTTTTAAATTAAGTAAGTAATTACTCAACAATGTTCAATATGCGAATAGAGACTTTTAATAATCTACTACATCTAGACTTACAGACATATAACTACGCAATTGCATTTGACTCTAATTTGAACTTATTTTATGACTATACTATGTTCTCAAAATTGAGCGGAAAAATTAACGACCGTGGAATGCGTAATATATTTCAAAATTTAATTTTAACCATAACAGATGATAGACCACAATTAGAATCTTCTGTAGATGACAAGTTTTATGAACGTAATGATTTTTTTCGTGTATAAAAATATTAACATTCTACATCAAAATATAAATGGTCTACTGAATAAATCTGGTATGTTTACTGTCACATTAGATGAACTATTTAATTCAGGAAAAATAATTGATGTGTTGTGCTTTTCTGAGCATAATATGATACTATCTGATGTTAACTTGTTACATATTCCTAATTTTACTGTTGCTACTCATTTCACTCGGAAAACCAGACATGGTGGTACGTGTATCATGATACGAAACGGAATTAGTTATAAAGTTTTGGAGTCAGTGGGAAAATACTGTGTTTCTAATATAATTGAATGTTGTGCAGTGGAACTTACTGATCACAAAATCATCATAATTTGTATCTATAGGAGCCCACAAAGTAGGGAGGTAAAGGGTAAACTTGAGATATTTTTTAATAACCTAAACATTATTTTAAAGTCTTTCTCGTTTCACGCTAGTAAAAAACTAATTTTGTGCGGTGATTTCAATATCGACCTTTTAAAAAACACGGCATGTTTAGAGCAATTTAGGCATCTTTTAATGGGTTATAATCTTAAATTTGAAATAAGAGTTCCAACAAGATTAAGCAGCGGAACCTGCATAGACAACATAATTCACAATGTACGAGGGTCGAAAGGAGAAGTTTTAGAGCTAGCGGTATCCGATCATACGGCTCAACTCTTAAGATGTCCAGTTAGACAGACATGCATGATAAATTACTGGTTCTCAACTAAACGAGATTACTCAAAAGAAAATGTTCAGAAATTCGTAGACCACATCAAGTGCATCACCTTTGCTGACGTATACATATGAGGAAAATGATCCCAATAAGGCTTTCAAGTTGTTTTATGATTTGTTTAGTTTGCTATACGATTTATGCTTTCCAAATATAAAAATACGGATATCGACTAAAGTAAAAGCAAAATGGATTAGTCGTGGCATTAGGATATGCAGTAAAAGAAAGAGGGAGTTGCTGTGGAAGTACCGGTTATTGCCGAATAAGCAAAATAAAACAAATCTCAAAAGGCTATCAAATCGGCTAAAGAGAGTTATAAATCTCACACAGCGAGCCCATCACAGTCGTTTTATACATTCAGCTCAGAATCTGTGTAAAGCAACATGGAAAGTTATCAACAAAAACAAGAATAAACATAATTTGCCAAATGAAACTATAATGAAAATCAAGTCAAATGATAAAATTTTAACTAATCCTCTTGAAATAGCACAAGCCTTTAACAATTATTTTGTGGATCAAGTGAATCCAGTTAATAATATAAATATTAATAAAAATACACCAATACAAAGTAAATGTACATCTATGTTTATGTTACCTACAATACCCCTTGAAATTCATCGTATTATTATGTCACTAAAAAATACATCTAGCACTGGGTACGATGATATAAGTACAAAAATTGTTAAACAGGTATCCACAATACTTGCTCCTGTGTTGAGTCATCTTATCAATATGTGCATACTGCATGGTTATTTTCCGGAAGAATTAAAAATAACCATAGTGAAACCGCTTTTCAAAAAAGATAGCAGAGAGGATATGTCCTGCTACAGACCTATCGCGTTAGTGCCAATTTTTTCAAAAATATTTGAAAAAGCAATATATAGTCAACTTACTTCATACTTTGAGAAAAATTGCTTATTCGTTGATAACCAAAAAGGTTTTAGAAAAAATAGATCAATTAACATGGCCATCTATGATTTCTTGCATATGGTTAGCAGCAGAGTGGATAAAAGACTACCAACTCTAGCGCTTTATATGGACATGTCAAGAGCTTTCGATCGCGTAGACCATAAAATACTGATAAATAAACTTAGCGCATACGGAATTAGAGGAAATATTTTAAATTTAATAGAATCTTATCTATCTAACAGAAAGCAGATAACGACAATTAGTAGAATTTGTAAAAAAACCGAAATCACATATACATCTAGCCAGAGAACTGTAATTTACGGGGTACCACAAGGTAGCGTACTGGGACCGCCTCTTTTTATTATCTATATTAATGACTTTCCTACAGCGACAACATATCCTATGACAATGTTTGCGGACGACAGCACTTTACTATTTAATAATGACGAAGCAAGTACATTAGAGGCTGACATTAATTCTAATTTAAAATCAGTTGTGAATTGGCTTCAAAATAATAATTTGATTATAAATCTAGACAAAACAGTATTAATGACATTTCAGCAAAGAGTAAATCACAAATTGAACTTAAATATTAGATATAATGACAAAGTTATTAATGAAACAAATGTAACACAATTTCTCGGATTAAATATAGAAAACACATTAAAATGGAATTCACATATTGACAAAGTGTGTAGTAAACTAAACCAATACTCCTATGCCTTGCATATGTTAAGTAAAACAGCCGATCGGACAACAGTATTAACAGCATATCATGGTCTAGTGGCCTCAACATTAAGATATGGAATTATATTTTGGGGAAATGCAACGGGTAAAAATACAGTATTTAAGTGCCAAAAAAGATGCATAAGAGCTATCTACAACTTACAGACAACTGACAGTTGCAAACCGTTTTTTAAAAATATGAAAATATTAACAATGCCATCGTTGTACATATTTGAAACGTCCATGTTTGTCAAAAATAATCTGCACAAATTTGCTCGAGTAAGTAGCCAGCGCCGTTGTGACCGGTTACAAACAGTTGGGTCTAAAACTGCACTATTTAGGAACAGTGTTTTTGCAATGGCTCCAAGGTTATATAATAAGTTACCAAAATGTATAAGAAGTGAAAAAAATGTCCACAAATTTAAAAGTAATTTGTTTTTATTTTTAGTTGACAAGACGTATTACTCTATTGAAGATTTTTTAAATGACAAACTATGATATAATTCCTTTATGTAATATTATCTTCCTTTGACATGCATGTAAAATTTAATGTAATTGACATTTATTAATTTAATTGACATTTTTCATTTAATTGACATTTATTCATTTAATTGACATTTATTTACCTTTATTTACTTTTTTAATTACTGTTTAATCTGTTTTTTAATGATATAACAAAAAATTACTATTTGTACACCAATTTTATTGGTAGAACGTAGAGCTCGACTACAATAATATGTATATTTAAGACCTTTTATGTATACCTATGTTCACAAATAAAGATTGATTGATTGAAGACAAATATAAAAGTGACATTAATAATTCTCTTACATCAATAATAAAATATTTGTATAATAATAATTTAAGGATAAACCTCAATAAAACTAATTTTATGGATTTCAGTCAACACTTACCAACTTTATCCGATCTTAAGGTCCAATATAATGACAAAAATATTAAAGAAGTCAACACTGCTAAATTCCTCGGTGTAACCATTGACAAAAAGTTAAATTGGAAAGAAAACGTATAAATTTTAAGCAAAAAAATTAACAACTCTTCTTACACAAATTAGTTCCTGTGCTTAACACAGACGCATTGCTAACAGCTTACCACGGCCTACTTTCATCGCACCTAAGGTATGGAATTATCCTTTTGGGGCAATTCGACTGACAAGGATATATCTTTCAAAGCCCAAAAACGGTGTATTAGGACGATGTTAAAATTGACCGATCTTTTTTGTTTATGAACAACCTGCATGCCTTGTATGTATACTCATGTTTCTACAAATAAATGTCTTATCTTATCTTCACCTTATGGGTTCTGTTTTAACACTTTGGTACGGAACCCTAAAAATTATGAAGATACCTCTAAAAATATTTTTTAAAATAAAAACCATACTAATATACATATAATCATTATGATTTTTTGTCAGATTATTCTGCAAGCAACATACTAAAGCACTAGTGTTTTAATTTTAAGTCCCAATAATAGATTATTGTAAATAGATAAATTGCTTCATATTTTGCAATAAATTACCAGCATTGCGTCATCGGCTTCTCTTTTTTTTCTATGCAGTCCGACAAAGACCGCGCTTTAGGTAATGTAGTCGCCTTATGAGTATCAAATATAAACTTTAAACAGAAACAATTGGGACCTTAATTCCTGTTTGTCTTTTGATTTCGAATTATTGTTCTTTTGCAGGCTAATGCAGGATTCGATATCAAGCGTTTTGACTTTCCAGAGCTACCAGACATCTGTTCCTATAAAAACAATGAGCCAGTTGTCTGCTGCACTGATTGTAACATCACCCAGAAAGAATCGTAAGTATTCATCTTCTACGCTCGGAATCCTCGGACAGCAATCCAACACGACCGGGAAGAGATCAGGCGCAGGACCAAAGGCTTTACGTTCACGAGACACGGGGGTAACGCTCCACCAACTTCTTGACTCTGGGCTGCCAACTGAGAAATTCATTAACCCAATAACATTTTTCCCGACCCGGGGCTCGAACCCAAAACCCCAGACTCGGTAGCCAAGTGGTCGTAAGTGCTTACTTACGACCAGTTGACTAACGAGGCAGTTCATTATCACCACCACAGAACAACATACCATAACACACACCAAAGTCAAAGTCAAAAGTCAAAGTCAAAACATTTATTTCAAGTAGGCCCTTAAAAGGCACATTTGAACGTCAAAAATTACGAAAAAAAAAAGAATTGATTCTAGTCGCCCATTCCAAAAGGTAGTTTTCGTATGGAGAAGAATGGGCAAGAAACTCCACCGTTACTCTTTTAAAATGTTTTACAATATTTTGTATACATTAATTATATAATAATATGTGAAGACGATGCACCTAAAATAAATAAAATAAAATTACTATACCAAAATAGGTAAAAGAATTAAAAATGAAAACATGACTTAAATTAATTATCTAATAGATACATGGTGCTTACATATTTACAAACATGGTAAAAATAAACGATTTTCATTAAAATAAAAAATTACAAGTAATAAGTCAGGGTGTGAGTTTAAGTAATTACAGAATATAAATCAACGTCAAAAAAAAAGAAGAAAGAATCAAATTTACAATTAAATTAGCAACCAGTTTGATTTTGTCTAGACTCTAGATTGTCCTATGGAGCAGGACCAGCCAAGCGTTCTTATCTTGGATATAATCTTCTAATTTATAGTATGCTTGTTTACAGAGTGTACGTTTAATGTGAGTTTTAAATTTTCTTTCATTTAATTGCAATATATCACAAGGTATTTTATTGTAACATTTAACACAGTACCCCAAAAAAGATGTATTTACTTTGGCTAATCTAAAAAATGGTTGATGTATTTTATCTTTATTTCTAGTATTAAAATTACTCACCACACTTTATAAGATGTTTGCTGTTTATTGTTTTACCATCATGATGAGTCATTGATTACATTTGTAGGAATACTCAATTGTTGGGTTGATAAGTCTATTCACCTTGTATATTCACTTCCCACATAGTTGGTTAAGTTGTCACAGGTGGTTGAGGTTTGGGTTTGGTCCCAGAATCGGGGACAGCGTCAGATACTGGGTTTTTCCACTTAATTTTCTAGTTAGTTTCTACATATACTTCTTTAAACCCACATGGCTAGACTAAACCGGCTGTTATGTACGCAACCATAGCCTATGTAGTATAGAACAGGGAAACCTACTAGGAAGTCCTGTCTCTCCGGGAAGAACCTTTTAAAAAGAAGCCCTACAGCTACTTCTGCAAGGAAGTTCATCTCTTTGTTGCCTTTTCAGGCTCCGTGATTTCGCCGTAATAACCGCAGGACGCCTTAGAAAAAACGATGGATCAGTTGCCTCGCGCAGTAAGTACCTATGCTTTAATTGGCAAGGAGATAATAGTGGTCGATCTCTTAGGAACCATCCATAAATTTTGTCAGCAAAGTGTGATATCGTATAACAAGAGAGGTGAGTCGTAAGCTTCGTGAGATCACTTGTTTTATTTGTGCACGGAATTTTGTTGCGAAATTTCTTCCCAGCACAGTGGTGATGAAGTTCAAAAAGTGCTGATTAGCCTAGTTTCAGTAAATTACTTTTAACTTAATTTGATTTAAGTTCTAAAGTATTAAAACTCTAGGCTTCAACTCTAACGAAAACCTTTAAAATATTAACAACTCCAACAATATGATTATAAGTTTTTATTTGAAATTTAAAATATACACTTAGATTAATACACAATTATGACCACCTGTGACAAAGACTCCAAGAGCACTTAACTGAAAAAAAAAAACCTCTCGTTAAATCACATTTCACTTAAATTACACTCAGCGGCAGTAAATGTGGCCCAAGACCTAAAGGCGAATTTGTGAAGGAACTAAACCTATTTCTATGGGATTTTCTATGAGAATATATGCCAAGTAGCTTCGCGAGTTAGTTTATAATAATGTCACGTTTTGGTTAGTTTAAAAAAACTGCCAGTGACGTTTTTAAAGTTCCCCAGTAATGTAAAACGATTATAGTGTAACATTTAGCAAAAAATATAAGTAAAATTAAATTATTTCTGATTCCAACAATTCATACAAATTAAAATTCCATACAATGTCAAATATCAATTTAAATTAAATTGTGCATATAAGATAAGATAAGATTTATTTATTTGTATAAACATGGTATACATACAAGAGCATGCAAGATGATAATAAATTCCATTATACTTAGTCCAATCATGTTTAGCCTTATAATATATTGGCGTACAAATATTTCGAGTCACATTGCTAGTTTAATCAATATAATTAATAAACATCATAATAAAACTAATGTCAGACAAGTTTTTCGACCAAAAATTCAGACACACTATAATATGCCTTTTGCGATAAAAACACCATCAACTGACGTTTGAGCGCATTGATACTTAGCTCCTTCCAATGCTTAGGTAGCTTGTTAAAGATAGTTGGGGCCATGCAGATGATACTTTTGCGCATGAGTGCAGTTTTAGCAGGATATACGCGAATTATGCTTATATCCCGTCTGTTACGTGGGACAGCATCCTGTAAGCGTGGAAATAATTTGGGATTCGCTTTAACAAACATTACAGTTTCGAGGATATATAGGCAAGGCAAAGTCAATATCTTGTATCTTATAAAATACGGTTTACAAGTATCAACAGTCTTCAGCCTAAACATTGACCTAATGCATCTCTTTTGGGCCTTGAATGCGATGTTGAAATCAGTAGAATATCCCCAAAAGATTATGCCGTATCTTAAGTGAGACGCAGCTAAGCCGTGATAGGCCGCAATTAAGGTATCTACATTCACGACTGCAGCTAGGGAATGCAAGGCGAAAGCACAACTACAATTTTTTTTACAGAGATTCTCTATGTGTGATTTCCAGTCCAGTCTTTTGTCAATGATTAGTCCGAGGAATTTAGTTGTATTAACGCTTTCAATGGTTTTATTATCAATATTTATGTCCAAATTATTACTCGTCAAACGTTGGCTAAAATGCATGATATTAGTTTTATTTAAATTGATCTTTAAATTATTATAGTCTAACCATTGTATTATAGATGTCAAAGAGTTGTGAATGTCAAGTTTATATTGGGTCATGTCATTATTATTATTAGCAATTGTCACTGTACTGTCATCTGCAAATAGAGTCATGGGATGTGAAGTTGATTTTGGTAAGTCATTGATGTATAAAGTAAAGAGAGGAGGTCCCAATACACTACCTTGTGGAACACCAAAGGTAACGTGACGCTCATCTGAATCAAATATCTCTTCTTTTTTAGTAGCTATATTGATTCTAGTTATTTCTGTCTTTTGCCTTCTATTGTCTAAATAAGATTTGATTAAATTGAGAACATTACCTCTTATTCCATAAGCGTCAAGTTTTTTAATTAGAATATCATGATTTACGTAGTCAAACGCTTGCGTCATGTCGCAAAAGATAGTACATACAGGTGTTCTTTTGTCCATCTTTGTCAGTACCGTGTATAGAAAGTCGTAGATTGCTATATTAATAGTTTTATTTTCACGAAATCCTTTTTGCTCGTTACATAATATATTATTTTTTTCTATGTAGCCGTTTAATTCCTTGTGTATGAATTTTTCAAAAACTTTAGAAATAATTGGAATCAGTGAAATAGGCCTATAATATTCCATGATCTCTCTATCCTCTTTCTTAAATATCGGCCTAACGATCGCCATTTTTAGTGCGTCAGGGAAAGTGCCCGCGATGGTCATGCGTCTACTCCCCCTCTGCTTACAGAGGGAGGTGAGTGGGCGCAGACCGTCACGGGGCGGTACCCACGAGAGTGTGGGCGTTGGAGGGTGTCCCATGCCCGCGCTGCGTCTGTCCGGCATCCGGCGGCAGCGTGGGGACGCCGGGGCGGCGGTTGGTTCTGCCCAACCGTCGGCCACCCCGTAACCTTGAACTCAGGACCGGGGGTCCGGGCCACTGAGGTCCGGGTCGCGAGGAAGACAACCTCTATAAAAAATTACCCCAATCCCAAGGTCGAGCGTGCCGAGGGGATGAATGGCCGGAGGGGATCCGGTCGTTAGCGCGAACAGGGACCTCACCCTTAAAAAGGAACACAAAATATAATAATAATAATAATAATAAAATTTTATTTGTACACTTTAAAAAACATACATAAGTACACACACAGGATTTAATGTATATTGTACAACAGAGTCACATTAAAGGGCGAACTGATGCCTCCTAAACTAGGCCAAAGCCTGTGTTTTAGGAGTCAAAGTTCCTCTAGGTATGACATACAACTGGTATTAAGTGTCATGCAAGTACTTACATAGAATTAAACAAACAATGCCTTAATTTAAATACAGTATTAGTTTGGTTAAGACTTTAAGAGACAATTGTAATAAGATTTTCGGTTTCGTCATACGTTAACTTCTGCAACCAATTAGTAAGTTTGATTTTAACTTCGTGCTTAGTTAGGGAGTATATGTTTAAAAGTTTATGTATTCTATTATACAGACGAGAGCTAGTTGCCGCATACTGTCGGCTTGCAAACTTGGTACGGCAGTGGACAATATCGCACACGGGAGTGCCTTTGCGTCTTTTTAGCTTAGCATGATCTAGATGTAGAGTGGAGTGTTTTCGCAGCGTAGCGTGGAGCACAAAAAGCTGTCTCACAGTCAATACTTTGGCTTCTGAATAAAGTTGAGAGGTTGAAAAGTCCCTGCGCTTAAAGTGCATGACTTTCAAGACAGCCCTTTGAGCTCTTTCAACTTTTAGTAAGGAGGTTTTGTAGGTTCCGCCCCACGCCGGAATACAATATAAAATAATGGACTGGCAAAGACTCTGGTAAACCATCAAAGCTAGATCGGGATCAACACAGTGCCTAAGTTCCTTAAATATATAAATTAATTTTCTGATCCTTGTACATAAGGCTTCGATATGGGGTTGCCAGCTAAGTTTGAAGTCAATGTGGACTCCTAAGTATTTTATGTCTGGGACCAAGGACAAAAATGGGCAGCTGCAATTGGTTGCCTCGCCTGAGCAAATGTGGGCTTTGATTTGACCTGATTCCAGTGGAGGAGTTAAAGTGTTAGGTAGCGAAAACTGAATGACCTTTGTCTTTGCTAGGTTAAGGGTAAGTAAATTCTCTGAGAGCCACTCCATTACAAACCGAAGCGACTGTTCCGCCCTTTTACTTGCTCTGTTCCAGTCAGTATCATAAACAATCAACGCTGTGTCATCAGCGTACGTAAATATGTCGCAATTTGGAATATGTGCATGACACAGGTCATTGATGTAGAGCAAAAAGAGAGGGGGTCCAAGGATGCTACCCTGCGGAACCCCGAAGCTGATAAATCTATCATCACTCATAGTAGAGTCGATTTTAACCCGTTGGGTACGATTGGAGAGATAATCTTTAAAAATGTCCAATGCGAGGCCACGAATCCCAACGCTTTCCATTTTCGAGATCAAGGTGGGAACAGAAACCGTGTCGAATGCCTTGGATAAGTCAAGGAAGATACCGTAGCATTTCATGCCTTTGTCCAGGTTGTTAACTAATGTTTTAGTAAGGTCAGCTACAGCATCCTCCGTTGAGATTCCAGGTCTAAAACCGTACTGATTGTTTGCGATGATTTTGTGCTTAGAGAGATACGCAACGAGACAATTGTTAAGTATCCTTTCGAGAATCTTAGATAAAGAGCTTAGTACGGAGATTGGACGGTAGTTCGTTTCATTGGCTCTGTCACCACTCTTGAAAATCGGGTGCACGACTGCTTTTTTGAGGACGTTGGGAAAGATTCCAGTATCAATAGCACGATTGCAAATATGCGTGATGGGTGATGATAGAACGGAACTCGATTGTTTCAGTACTTTAGCTGATATGTTGTCATAGCCAGTGGCACAATCAGAACGCAAGGTGCTGATCAGTCTTTCCACTTGTGTTTCATCCACTGGCAGAATGACGAGAGACTGGCAGGGTGGAGGTAGCGGTGGGGTTCTAAAATCATGGTTAGATCTTGGGAGAAGTGTTACTTGAGAGGCTAGTTCACGACCAATATCAGTGAAAAAGCTGTTGACACGGTTTGCTGAAGCTTTAGGATCATCATTGAGTTGAAGAAGCTCTTTGGGAGAATGCGGTTGAGGAGTAGAGTTGGTAATAGCTTTAATTGCCCTCCAAGTGGCTTTAGGGTTATTTCTGGCCTTTTCCAATTCATCTTTATCATGTGCTCGCTTTAGTTTTTTTAATAAGGTGTTAAGGTAATTGCGATATCTTTTGTACGTAATTTGAAGGACCGTATTTTCAGGATCTTTTTTTAATCTGTAATGCATTCTGTCACGGTTGCGTATACATCTAACCAAGCCCTGAGTCATCCATGGCTTTATAACACGAATCTTATTTTGAATCCGTATGAATAGGGTGTGTGTAGCAATAGCATCTTGAAGTATTTTTACAAATAATTCCGCGGCCAAGTTGGGGTTGATCTCATTCAACACCGGACTGAAATCAGTACTTTCAAGGTCTTCTTGAATTGCTAGGAAATTGTGACGGACAGATGTAATTGGGATATTCTTGAACATAGAACCCTTGATTTTCAGAGCCAGGATGATTGGCAGGTGGTCGGTGATGAGTGTCTGAACTACCAAAACACATGCGGTATTTTTAGTTTTCAACAGGACATGATCTAAGCAGCTCCCTGATCTGGTAGGGCAAAGGTGCGCTGGGAGTAACCCAAGAGTAGCAGTAAGTGTAAGATAATGATCTGAGTTCCGGTCATGGTTACTAGGTTTAATGTCTACGTTTAGGTCTCCAATAAGAACCACATTTTGGAAGTGATTCATAGTACACGCTAAACTGTTTAGGCTATTATAAAAGAGATCTAAATTAGAATATGAGGGGGAACGATACAAACAGATTATGAAGGTATTATCTATGGTGCAAACAAGGCAGTTAGCTCCATAAAAAGTGGGTTCGTGCACTGTACACCGTAGGGAGGTCTTAGTGAATACTACGACTCCGTCGTTTTGTGATCCATTGTTTACAGTAGCGTGGCAGGTATATCCCTGCATAGAAGGATTAGGTCCAGATACTTTAAGCCAGCACTCAGTGAGCACAATGACGTCGAAAACTATTTTAGTGATGGACAACATGGTGATGAATTGTTCGAAATTCTTATTAATACTCCTAATATTAATATGTATTATTTTCAAGTTTACGTTAGGATTTTTAATGAACTCCGAGCATCTGTCGGGCGAGCATTCATACGATGAAGCTATAAAAATATTGTCGAGTTCGTTTGATATAGAATTAATGTTAGCCATTGGAAGTTGAGGGGGCAGTAAAAACAATTGCAGAAAAGAAGTATGCATAAAATATAAATATCAGTAACCACCTGAGAAAAAACAGACGTAATTGATTATGTATAGCAATTCCTTTTGATAAATAATGAATAGTCTTTTTGTAGTCAATAGTGCGTAAAGTTAGTTTGCAGTAGTTAATCTTATTACTAATATTTAGAACATTTGGTTTGCATACTGTATGAGCATGCAAAGTAGTAAAACAATTTTTATAATATTTCGAATACAAAAGTGGGTTTTTAGCCCTAAACATATAGGAACAGAGAGCATGCAAATTATAAGTAACAATGTAGGAAAACGTAAAAGATAAAACAATTGATGTGCAGTATAGTCATTGCTTGTAAGCTATAGCGAGCAAACATTTTTCGGATCTTATTTGCGTCGGTTTTTCATTTGGATCACTAGGATCTTTTCTTAGGAAAATTCTACCATGCGAATTCCAGCAAGAGAACTTATTGGCTTTTGCCAATGCCCGTGTATCATAGAACAGCTTTTTCTTTGATGGCATAAGGTGTTCATCTACGTAGATTGGCTTCTTCTCTCCTACCAACCCAATAGTGTGCGTGTTAAGCTTGTCGACTACAGGGCGCTCTTTATTGAAGCTACGAACATTTGACAGGAACTCATTCCTTTTCGTAACCGAGTTAAATTCTGCTACGATAGGTCTAGGTGTTCCCGAAGTCCCCGGTAGGCGGTACAGGTCACGCAAGTTATCCTTTCGGACTTCCACGTTAATTGCTTTACCCACCGCCGATACAACAGATAGAAGGTCTTCTGAATTTTCCTTTGCTTTTAGTGGAATGTTTCTGAACTCAACTGTTGATGGACGTGACTGAAGTTGCAGATCTTGGACGAGCTTCTCAAGCTGGACAATGCGATCTACATTTTCTTTTTTCTGCTTCTCTAGAACAGCCAATTCTGTCTTCATCTCTTCATAACATTTATCCGTGAATGTTACGCTATTTACCATTTCTGCGTGGGATTTTTGTATCTCTGCACACTTTAATTTCAACTCACTCATATCTCTAACCAAGCCTTTTAAGACCGCATCGTGCTCTGTTTTCCAGGAAGAGAGTCGGTCGTCGTTGTCGGCTTTCCACGAGGCAAGCATCTGCATGATTTCATTTTTGAAATCATTTTTAAATTCGTTAAATATGCAGGAAAATTGATTTGTTTCTGAGTTAGGGGAGTCCGCAGTGCGCGGGCGCTTGCTTCTAACGGTTATATTTTGTTCCGACACGTTCATAGATACTGGGGTAGATGATAAATCGGGCTCAGATACCGATTGACCTTGTCGAAGAGGAGGGTTCGTTGATTTTGGTGGAGTACGTTGGATATTCATTGCTTTCTAATGAATCGGCAAATAGCGTAAATTATCAGAAATTTAGTTATCTCTTGTTTTACTCAGTTCACAGAATGGCAAAAAGACTTTCCTTTTTTTAAATAAAACCAAAAAGACAAAAACAAGATTCAGCAAAAAGTGCTCGTCCACGGCCGGATTCGAACTACAGACACTTTATACTGCAGTCCACCTCTTTCCGTACGAGACTAATTGACGGCAATTGGGTTACGTGAAATAATGTTTCTATAGATGCCGCGTCGCGTAACAAGTTAGATAGGCATGGTGACCTTACTGGGTCATCAGTCACAGTAGCAGAAAGAAAACACTTACACCCACATTTTTTTAAATGTTATATTGTGTCACGTTATTATTTCGAATAAATAAGAAGTGCTCGAGTGTATAATAATACTTGCTTTACATAGATTTAACTATGAAATTCAACGCACATTATGACGTATATTTCACAGTAGTACACGCGGAGTTTACACCACTTTTAGAATTTTTAACACAGAGACGGCGCGATTACGTGTGACTTGCACGGACACTCTTCGGAACTCAAATGGAATCGACAGACGTAACAAAACTACCCCAGGGCGGTACCGGCTGCTCAGCAGCCGGAGAATCCGTCACGTTCCCTTCGGGAACGTCAAGCCCCCATTCGTATTCTGGGGGGGGCAACGAATGTCACCCATCTGCCAATGGCAACAAGAGCCGAGGAGACTCCTGTCCCGTAGGGGACCAAAGAGAGGTGAGGAGAGATGCGGGCTCGGAGTCTGACGCCGCATCTGGAGGCACGAGCACGGGAGGCTCAGGGAGCCCCTGTCGTGCCAAGGAGGCCGCTGCGAAGAAGAGCAAGCGGCCAAGGTCAGAGGACAGCCAGAGGTCGTCCTCCGACGGGGAGCTGGCCTCGGCTCGGAAGATCCCCACCAGTAGACGGGGTGGGGTCCGAGAGCGAGGCAAGGGCAGGGGCCTCACTGCCCGTGAGGCGGCGGAGAGAGCGGAGGAGTCCGCAAAGGAGGAGGGGACCGGTCGCGCGGTCGCTTCGGGGCCCTCTAGCGACGAGGCGGGGGAGGCTAGCGGCCCTGAACCCGAGGCGGACTGCAAGCGCAGGTTTGCGGCGGTCGTGAAGGCCGCGATCCGAGACGTGGCATTGAAGAAGCTCCAAGCTTCGAAGAACAAGGCCGTAGTCTCGGCGACGGCCTCCATCATGGCGGCAGCGGAGGCGGCCAACTACACCGGCCCCTCGGCCGGCGAGGTGGCTGAACTGCGGGCGGAGGTCGCCCGCCTGACGGCTGCCATGGAGCATCTCCAAAAGGAGAATGGGAGGCTCCGGGCAGACCTGGCCGGCCTGCGGGTCACCGGGGGCGCGCAGGCGAAGACACCGAGCCAGCCCGTACCGGTAGAGAACCAGGTCCTCAGCCTGGTTCGACAGGAGCTGGCGGCCTTCCAGGCGCGGTTCTCCGTCCTGGAGGGCATAGTCCTGCGCCCCCCTCTGGCGGGCGGGACGGCCCCGGGTCCGAAGGCGGCCTCATACGCGGCCGCTACGGCAGCTGCCGCCCCTAAACCCGGGCCGTCCGGCCGGCCCCAGGCGCCGGCAAAGCCGGCGTCGGCCAAACCAGCGTCGGCCAAACCGGCGCCGGCCAAATCGGCGCCGGCCAAACCGGCGTCGGTCAAACCGGCGTCGGCCAAACCGGTGTCGGCTGGAGGAGCCCCGGCGCCGGCTGGCGGGGCCCCGGCGCCTGCTGGCAACACCCCGGCGCAGGTCCGAAAGAGAGGCAGACCGGCAAGGGAGGCGAAGGCCCCAGAGCCAACGCCCCGCCCCCAAAACCCTCCCACTTCTCCCACGACCGACGCCGAATGGCAGGTGGTCGGGGAGAAGAAGAAGGCGGCCAAGGCGGCCAGAAAGAAGGCGCAAAGGCGGCGCCGCAAGGAGCGAGCCGTCGCGGCTAGGCTTCGCGCCCCGAAGACCGCGGCTGTAGTTATAACGCTACAGCCGGACGCGGTCAAGAGGGGCGTGACGTACCGCGACGTGCTCGCCAAAGCGAGAGAGACGGTGGACCTCCAGGAGCTGGGGATCACCGGGGGCCTCCGGCATAGGGTGACCGCCACTGGCGCCCGCATGTTAGAGATCCCCGGTGCGACGAGTGGCCCCACCGCTGACGCCCTAGCTGAGAAGCTAAGGGCGTCCCTCAATGCGGATGAGGCTCGAGTCTCCAGGCCCGTCAAGTGCGCAGACATGCGCATCTTGGGCCTGGATGACTCCGTAACGGAGGGAGAGGTGGTTGCCGCCGTTGTCAGGACGGGCGGGTGTCTGGCCGACCAGGTGAAGGCGGGCACCATACGTCCTGACTTCACGGGTATGCGTACCGTAACGGTAAGCTGCCCCGTGACGGCGGCCAGAACGATCGTGGAGGGCCGAAGGCTCCTGGTGGGCTGGGTTTCAGCGCAGGTCAAACTGCTGGAACCCAAGCCTCTGAGGTGCTTCCGATGCCTTGTGGGACACCATGTTGGCGTCCAATGCACCTCGGAGGTAGACCGCAGCTCACTATGCTTCCGCTGCGGTCAGCCCGGACACAAGGCCGGCTCCTGCAACGCCGCGCCGCACTGCATCGCATGTGCGGCCGCTGGCAAGCCGGCCGATCACCGGGCGGGGAGCAAGTCCTGCGCTCCACCCGCCGGGACCAGGAGGAAAGGCAGGCCCTCCGCCGCCGTCACCACCACCACCGTCGCCGCCGCCGCTGCCGCCGCCACCAACGCCGCTGCTGCCGCCGCCACCACCGCCGCCGCCGCCGCCGCCACCACCGCCGCCGCCGCTGCCGCTGCCGCCATCGTCGAGGGGTTCTCACAAGGGGCCCGGGAGGGGGCTGAAATGGAGGAGTAATGGCTCCTCTACGCCTCCTCCAGGCGAACATCAACCACTGCGCCTCTGCTCAGGATCTGTTGCTCCAGAGCATGGCGCAGTGGTCGATCAACATCGCCGTGGTCGCTGAGCCGTACTTTGTCCCGCCCAGGGATTACTGGGTGGAGGACCTTAGCGGCTCAGTGACCCTAATTTCGTCGGCCGCCGCCGGTACACCGTCCCTCGAGGCTGTCAAGAGGGGACGGGGTTGCGTGGCAGCACGCTTCGGGGAGATTGTTGTGGTGGGGGTATACTTCTCCCCGAACCGAACTCTCGCCGAGTTCCACAACTCCCTTGCGGAGTTGAGAGTCGTCGTCGTCGGGTTCCGTTCCCTCCCCGTGCTCGTCCTCGGGGACTTCAATGCCAAGAATGTGGCTTGGGGTTCCCGGTATACGGACACACGGGGCAGGATGGTGGAGGACTGGGCTCTGGAGACAGGCCTGGTCGTCCTAAACCGGGGTTCTGTCCCAACGTGTGTGTGGATGCGGAGTGAATCAGTGGTGGACATTTCGTTCGCCAGCCCCGCTCTGTTGCCGCACGTCGTCGACTGGCCCGTCATGGAGGGGGTGGAGACCTACTCCGACCACCGGTACATCCGGTTCGACGTCTCCGCCCAGACCTCAAGCGCGCCGGTCCGACAGGCCCCGAGTGGTCCGCGGTGGACGCTGAAGCAGCTGGACCGGGAGCTTCTCCTGGAAGCCTCGATCGTGCAGGCCTGGGTGTCACCACCGGACAGGCCTGCTGACATCAACGACGAGGCGGAGTGGTTCCGGGAGGCCATGTCCGAAATATGTGACGTGGCAATGCCCCGGGTCCAGCCAGGACGTGCCTGGCGCCAGGTGTACTGGTGGTCGCCGGAGCTGACGACCCTGCGCGAAGCGTGCGTCGCTGCGCGGCGCCGGTACGCCAGGCACCGCAGGCTCCGTATCCGCCCTCCGGATACGGAAGCCATTCAGGCGGAGCTGTACGAGGGGTACAGAGCGGCGAAAACCGCCCTCCGAGCGGAGATCCTGCGGGCCAGGGGACTGGCCCGCGAGGAGTCGCTGGAGACTCTGAACCGGGACCCGTGGGGACGCCCCTACAAAATGGTGCGGGATAAACTCCGCCCATGGGCGCCCCCGCTGACGCAGAGTCTCCGGCCCCAGCTCGTGGAGGACGTGGTGGGCGCTCTGTTCCCTTCACGAGGGGAATATACACCCCCGCCCATGGCTCCACCTCCTGCGGTGCCCGATGCGGACCACACTGCCGACGACGACGACGACGATGCTCCGGAGGTGACCGAGGTAGAGTTGAGAGTGGCGGTACGTAGGCTGAATGCCAAAAATACCGCCCCAGGACCCGACGGCTTACCTGGGAAAGCCTGGGTTCTGGCCATGGAGGCTCTCGGGCCTCGACTGAGGGGGCTCCTAAGCGCATGTCTGGAGAGGGGCCAGTTTCCACTACGTTGGAAAACGGGGAAGCTGGTCCTCATTAAGAAGCCGGGGCGCCCTGCGGACTCTCCGTCCGCTTACCGGCCCATTGTGCTGCTCGACGAGGTGGGCAAGCTCTTTGAAAGAGTCATTGCAGACCGTCTCGTCAGGCAGCTGATGCGGGTGGGGCCGGACCTGGCGGAGGGCCAGTTCGGTTTTCGCAGGGGGCGCTCTACGGTTGACGCTGTCATGCGCGTACGAGCCTTCACGACGGGGGCTGCTGTTGCCCGGGGTGGGGTCGTCTTGGCGGTGTCTCTAGATATTGCCAATGCCTTCAACACCCTGCCCTGGAGTTGCATCAGGGAGGCACTCCGGCATCACCGGATGCCGACCTACCTCAGTCGCGTGGTCGAGGCCTATCTGTCGGACAGGGCCGTCATCTACCCCGGTCATCAGGGAGAGTGGAACGGGCGAGAGATGTCGTGCGGTGTCCCACAGGGATCGGTCCTGGGGCCGCCTCTGTGAAACATCGGGTACGACTGGGTGCTGCGCGCCGACCTACCTAGCGGCGTCAGCGTAGTTTGCTACGCTGACGACACGCTCGTCCTGGCGCAGGGGAGGTCGCACCAGGCGGCGGCGGAGCTAGCGACACGCGGGGTTGCGACAGTCGTTGAAAGGATCCGGCAACTGGGACTCGAGGTGGCCCTGCACAAGTCCGAGGCCATGTGTTTTTATGGCCCTCGGAACGCGCCACCGTCGGGTTCCCAAATAACGGTAGGAGGGGTTCACATCGGCGTCGAGTCGACGATGAAGTACCTGGGACTCGTCCTCGACAGCCGGTGGAATTTCCTGGAGCACTTCAGACGTTTGGCTCCCAGACTGGAGCGGGCCGGGGCTGCGTTGAAGCGGCTCCTGCCCAATCTAGGGGGTCCAAACGCCTCCTGCCGGAGGCTCTACGCGGGGGTCGTGCGGTCCATGGCCCTTTACGGGGCACCAGTGTGGGCGCGTTCACTGAGGCGGCGACCAGCTGAACGCGTCCCAGAGGGTCATGGCCGTCCGGCTAGTCCGGGGTTACCGCACGGTCTCCGGGGAGGCAGCGAGCCTCCTTGCCGGATTGCCGCCATGGGATCTGGAGGCCAAAGTCCTCGCTCACATATGGGAGTGGCAAGAGGAGGTAAAACGCGAAATCGCGGCGCAGCGGACAGCTCCGGCGGGATCTCATGGCGACATGGAGAGTGCGACTGTCGCAACCCAGTGCTGGGCACGCCACAATTGCGGCGATAAGTCCCCTCTTTGAGGAGTGGCTAGGGAGGCGCCACGGCGTCCTCACCTTCCGCCTAACGCAGGTCCTCACCGGGCACGGCTGCTTCGGGAGGTTCCTGTTCAGAATAGGGCGGGAGGAAACGCCCGGGTGTCACCATTGTGTGGATCGCCCGGAGGACACGGTGGAGCATACGGTGGAGATCTGCCCAGCTTGGACAGAGCACCGCCGTGTCCTCACGGAGGCGATCGGCGGCGGCGATCTCTCGCGTCCGGCCCTAGTCCGGGCCAT
Organism: Mesoligia furuncula; assembly: GCA_916614155.1. Taxonomy (NCBI): domain Eukaryota; kingdom Metazoa; phylum Arthropoda; class Insecta; order Lepidoptera; family Noctuidae; genus Mesoligia; species Mesoligia furuncula. The sequence continues at coordinate 1,500,386 of OU744816.1, read as the reverse complement.
GGTACGGAGCGAGAGTGCATGGGAGACTGTTGCCTCCTTCTGCGAAGCAGTGATGCTCGCGAAGGAGGAGGCGGAGCGCGTGAGGGAGAGGCAATCCTTGCGCCCTCACGCCCCTAGCCGCCGCAGGAGACGCCCTGGGCGTCGGGAATCGATAGCCGATTCCCGGCCACCGTAGGCGCGGGCTTGCGGACGGCGAGCAATGGGCAGCTCGCCGTCCGGTAAGGACCAGGCCCGGGTCGACGGCGCGTTGTGTTCCACGCGCGCCTCAAGGAGATGTCAGCACCAACTGACGGGGTCCGCTAGGGCCGACGCCCGCGGGTTGTTCGAAAGAGATACCGTGGCCCCTGGCACAGGCAACTGAAGGAACACGGGTGGGTTTTAGTCAGTAAGAGTCTGACACTCCCTTCCGCTCCGCCCAGAGCGGGAGGGGTCATTTGATGATTTCCCACCCAAAAAAAAAAAAAAAAATTATCAGCAATTTGTTTCGCGTCCGTAATTGTGTCATTATCAGATTTAATTTTTAATATATAGTTTTTAGGTGCAATAAATTTTCCGCGATTTATTATTTGCCAGGCTGTTTTGCATTTGTTGTGTGATATAAATAATAATGCTTACAGAATGTTTGGAACACTTCGAACGCCTCCCGTACCCCTGCCGTGGTAGCGGCAATATCAAAATCACAAAGATTTGGAAAGAAAACATGAAATGCCATCAATTCAATACCATGATTGCCCTGGCCGTAGGTGGGCGAGACGCACAAAGATGGGAATTTCCTCATGTGGTACGTCAAATATAAAATACTAGTTTCCGCCCGCGGCTTTACCCGCAAGGTATATCGATAAAAGCTATCCCATGTCGTTCCCCGGGATGCAATCTACCTCTCTGCCAAATTTTATCGAAATCCGTTCAGTGGTTTTGGCATGAAAAGGTAACATACAGACAGACAGACACAGTTACTTTAGAATTCATAATAATATATAGTAAGTATAGTATATAAGGCTGGTTTTAGAGTCGCGCTGACCGCACGCTGACCGTCGGCGCTGACAGCTTGAAACGTATGAACTTCTAGGAAGCGTTTTAGAATAACGCGTAGCTATCAGCGCGTGCCTTTCATACGTTTCGGCTGTCAGCGCCGACGGTCAGCGTGCGGTCAGCGCGACTCTAAAACCAGCCTTATAGGTGTGAATAGCGGCCCAGGATAGCCTTTACCAGAAGTGTTCATCTTATTAGTGGTTCAACAGCTTTGTGCCAGAATGTAGCAGTTCGTCGTGGATGTTGTTTTATTAGAAGACAGCCGCCACGCAACCATCTCTCAGTCTATCAAAAAGTACTCTTGTGCCACCATCGTTGCAACGCTGACGACGCTCTGCTAGAGTGACTGTCACCAGCCAGTGTTCACTCTTATCCGACCTTTTCTGTGATTTTTTCCTTTTCCGACTTCGCAACAAAATGTGGCAGCACCATTTGTCTTGCTGCGCCGTCAAATAAATGAACAAAGAAGAGACTCTTATTTGATGAAAACGCAGCCCGCTAATCTCGCTATTGGTGGAAACATGATCAAAATTAATTTTGAACTTTTTCAATGATAGTACGAGTATGTTAATGTTAGACTACCCTATGCTTTAGGCATTAATCGGTTATGGAGACACCGTGGACTCTGCACAGTGGCTGTGTGGAGGCTCTGTGATCAGCGAGAGATTCATACTCACAGCAGGACACTGCACGTCAACTCGCGCGCTGTAAGTTCACCTCATTTGTAAAGAATTTATTTATCGAAGTAAACAGACTAGAAATGCATTTCCTACTACCGAAAATTTTGAGACATTGACATTCACTAACCATCATTGGGACCGCGTGGTAGATTACGGCCCACTCCCGCTAACAGAAAGGAGGCCTGTGTCCCTGCAGTGGGAACATTATAGGCAGATTATGACAGACCAGCATCATTGTGGTTGATTGAAAAGCGACGGTACCTATTAACTATTTTCCTTTATATGTTGCAATTTAGATTTTAGTAGCAGTGAGGTGAATGATTCTTATTCATATTCATTTATTTGCATGTGTTAGATTTGAAATATATATCTATCCAAAATATCAGGCTTGGAATATCAGAATGGTTACTAGTTATTTAATAAATGTGTATTTTAGGGAATAAAGCATAAACTATCTGTAAAAGTCTTACCCGAATATAAAGCTTTGAATACCAGGATGGTTACTAATTATGTAATATGTGTATATAAGGGAACTAAGTATAACCTATCTGTATGTATACCCAAATATAAAGCTTTGAACATTAGTATGGTTACTAGATATTTAATAATATGTGTAATACCTATGAA